>JASDQU010439599.1:64364-87199 GCA_032191745.1 Picea mariana
ACCCAATCAATCACCCCAACAATGGTCAAGTGGATTAGTGTAAAATCCAAGCAGTTATCCGAAATGAAAGAGATCTAATGCATACATAAGAAGGTTATAATGATCAAATATGACACATACCATGATACCTTGGACCAATTACCTCATGGAGCAAGAGCCCTTTCTGATGCAAGCCTAAGCCGGTAGTGATGGAGGCTGGTATTGCTGGCAGGACAAAGTTGGCTGAGAAGAAGAAGATGGGTCCTCCAGGACCATGCTCAGGTCGCTCCTGCTCTCGGTACTCCATGTCTGGGACCATGTGGGCCTCGAGACATGATCTCCTAGTTATCCCTAGATATCGGTGATAACAGGTCACTAGGGACGTCTCCCTTGGGGTAATCTTAACATACTCCTAAATAGAAAGGGGTTTCCTATTAAGGTGACAGTGATAGGTCACCCCCCTTGTTACGCCAATCTTTCCTTACTTGCCTTGGGCTTTGGGCAAGTACAGATTGTGCGATAACAGTACTCCATTACCTGTTCAGGGAGTCCCAAAACTATCTTTCCACCTTTTGGTGTTCTGAGCGATGCTTGGCCTTGTTCACGAGGGTTGCCTTTGGACTCCGGTCTTTCTTTTCAATGCTTCCAATGGACAAACGCACGAAGAGGTAGGCAAACAACAACACCATATCATCAACTGGATCTGTTAGACCTCAGGAGGCTATCCGTGTTTCGCCAGCAAGACTCTTATGGAGATGTTGTGTCACATCCTAGGTCTGCTCACATAGCACCAGTAGATAGTGGACCTCATCCACATCTTGGCAGTGGGATGCATCATCTAGATAGAGTGTCACACCACATACCATCTCCTTTAGGTCTACTGGCAGTGATCTATTATGAGTTTTTTTTCTAGAGCCTCAAATGTGAGACATACAGATACTGAGATTCTTGGCTTGGGGAGGGAAGCTGTCCCTCCTCATCCTTAGGTGACGACATTAGGGGGCATTGAGGTTCCCTTTCATGTACTCTCATGCAAGGCCTTCTTTCCAGGGTTTTGGTTCTCAGCAATGTTAGCACTTCGTGTAGCTGCACTACAGCTTTGTATTATGCTCTTTGATTTACATTCTGGATCTTAGAGAGGTTAGATATGCTTTTATGGGAGTGGCCTTTGTGCTCCCACTATACAACGACACTGATGTACCTAGCAGTCCCATTGACCTATTTGTGGTCATTTGTTCATTTGTTGGACATTAATAAAATTTATTTTATCTTATCTTATCTAGCAAAGCTTGGATGCCTGAGGTGTCGGGATTGATTTCTTTTGCAATATTTCTGATGCTTCTTCATCTGGGGCCCCTGGGTGCAACTGGTTTGAAACATGGTCTGGCACCTAATGACCTTGCCATCGATGCTAGTGTGTTTGGTGTATTAAAGTCTTGTTTTTCAGATTTTTTGTTTCAGTTTCAAGAAGTAGTATCAACATATTTATATTACAGACTGCACTGGAAACAGTCCTAAGCTATATATTTTGAATAGAGGATCGCAGACATATGTTGTATGTTGGTGCATTTGTCTTCTTCAAGGATTCAGTCATTCTTCCCTCCTCTCGTTTGCTAGAATTTCTGTCTCCATCTTTGTCCATGGATACAATCTTGGTTAGTTTGGTGTGCCTCGTGTATAGAAATTGCACTTTGCTGTTTTGATGTGGAGAAATTACACAATGCGTAGCTGTAATAATAGTGTTGCAAGTAGCTTTGGGATTTCTTGAAAGTTGTACACTATGATTCAAAGTTGGTGTTCTGTCACAAGAAGTTTTCAGAATTTCTCTGTATTATAATCTAGGATGTTGATTTTGTCCTCCCACTGCTTTTCTTTGCAGTTAGCAGTGCTTTCCATTGGCTTTTAGATCTTCAAACTTCCTATTTTAAGTAGTTTGGTAAAAAAATTGCTGCCAGGTAAAGCTTCATTGATTTTCACTTCCCCTGCATTTGATTTTAAAGTTTAAACCCCAGCAGCGATGATGGTTGAAAGGAAATAGTGAAACTGTGTCCTGATGTTCCATTTTTCTCATTCTGCATAAAGTGTCAATCCAGGGTATCCAAAGTAATTTTGAATGAAGTTTGCTTCTCCATTTCTCTGCAGTTGGTGGACCCAGATTTTTTGATTTTCCATTTTACCTCATGCGACATGAATGTAGTTGAGGCATAGTTTGATTTTATTAAAGAAGTCAAATTTGGATTATTGCTCTTCAGATCGTGGATACTACTCTGTTGAGACCGTGTCGTTGCTGGTTGCTTTGAAAGTGCGCTACAGGGATAGAATTACTATACTACGAGGAAACCATGAAAGCAGGCAAATTACTCAAGTGTAAGATATCTATCTGAAAATGATGAGTCTTTGATTTTTCTCTTGGTCCATGAATAAAGGTGCATATTGAAGGTTAATTTTGCAATGTAATTGTATCAAGTTTAGTTTCTTCTTGCTGTGTGGTTTGAAGTTTGAGCCTTATTGTAAACTTAATATATTTTCTTAGAGATTAAGGGAATAACTAGGATAGTAATGGCCGTCATGCATAGCAGTTTAATTTGATTAAAGAAAATTACTTTATATTAATTAAAATATCAAATTTGATTCTATCAAATTTTTAAATGCAAGGGCTTTCATGCATTGTTCTTGTTCTATGAAGGCAATAATGCTATATAAACTATTTGTGCAGGGGTTAAATCATGCTAGTTTAGAATTGTTCTTGGCCACATGCACAATATTGAGAGTTAACTGTGGGCTGCAGTTGAACAACTAGAAGATAGAGGGAACGTGTTGGGAGAGAAGAGAATAAAGTGGAGATGAAAAAATATATTGGATGACTATCTTATTCACATTTAAGCATGTCACGTAAAGTGTCTTGGCATGTGACTGTACCTAAATGTGGGTAGACAAAATATGCATAGGTGAAGGGGTAGAATAGAAAGGTGACTTGTTTATATTTTTTGGTTAGTTATGCACATACACAGTTATAATTGATTCCTAAGAATTATGTACTCGCAATTTCAGGTATGGATTTTATGATGAGTGCTTAAGAAAATATGGGAATGCAAATGTGTGGAAGTATTTTACAGATCTGTTTGATTACCTTCCCCTGACAGCGCTCATTGAAAGCCAGGTAATATGAGGGAATATTTGATCTTTTGTACCCAAAGTTTGGTGACCTTGGAGAGTGGAATCTGACATTACTTTGAATTCTTAGATGTGTTTATTTTGTTGTCTCAGATCTTCTGCTTGCATGGAGGCCTCTCACCCTCATTGGACACACTTGATAATATAAGAGCCCTGGACCGCATTCAAGAAGTAGGTATTTTATGCACAATAATATATATGAAGATTGAACTTATCAAAATTGCATTTAGGATTGAACCTACACAGCTCCATGTTTATGAATGTATTCCCCTCACTAAGTTATTCAACAGGCTACTCAGTAATGTTGCTTAGAGGGCATCATTCATTGAAGTTCATAAGCTATGTACAAATGGTGTGCTAATGTTTTATTGTTGCAGTTGTAGTAGTGTTTTATATGTGTGGGTTTCCAGGCTTTCCGTTGAAAGTTTATTGAAAGTTGAGATCTATTCAGGTTTTACTGAAATTGTGAGTGGTAATCTTATTTGTATTAAATCTGCAAGAGGTGAAAGAGCGATGAGAGCATCTGGTACAGTGTTTAGCGGAAGTTTTTTGTACCTTAGGAATTGGGGTGTTGTGAATGATCTCTATTCAAGTTCTATCATTTAGAAGCCTGATTTTTTTTGTTTGAGTTCCTTGCCCTTGCGCGAAAAGTTATATGACACTTCTGAGCGTATGTGATTTGTTCAGACTGTGGATGAATGTTCATTGTTACCTAGGTTTGCTGCATATTATAATATTTATTCCATTAGTATAGAAATTAGCATCAAGTCCTCTTCAATTTTATGTTTTCACAAGAGTTGTTATGTATTTCTACAGTTTTAGGATGAGTGACTGGTCATTCTTGAATGTCAATCTTAGAAATTACTTTGATTACATGGAACCAGGTGTGTAATTCCATGCTTAAATCCTGGCATTGATATTTCCAGGTACCACATGAAGGGCCTATGTGTGATCTACTGTGGTCAGACCCAGATGATCGATGTGGGTGGGGTATTTCACCTAGAGGAGCTGGATACACTTTTGGTCAGGACATAGCAGCCCAATTCAATCACAAAAATGGTCTGAATTTGGTTGCAAGAGCACACCAGCTCGTTATGGAGGGTTTTAATTGGTGTCAGGTGAGAAATTTTGCATGTTTAATGTTGACCTGTGGGGTAGGGAGGAGAGTGCTCTAATTTTATAAAAAAAAGATTCATTATAACTAAAGAAGTGTGCAGAAATGTTTATGATTACTTCCTTTTTTGTAAGAATTCTGTTACAAGGTGGTAGAATGTGAATGCTTTTAGTTATTCTGGATGAAAGGGTTTTAGATCAGCTTTACATGTAGAATACAAGCTTTATAATGTTGGCTTGTCATTGTAAATGCAGGGTAACAATGTTGTCACAGTTTTCAGTGCACCAAATTATTGCTATAGGTGTGGTAACATGGCAGCTATAATGGAGATTAGTGAGACTATGGAGCAAAACTTCATTCAATTTGAGCCAGCACCTAGGCAAATTGAACCTGATATGACACGCAAGACACCCGATTATTTTTTGTAATCTTGCTTTCCAAGAGTGTAGGGTTTTCATATATTCTGTAATGTTTTAAATGCAGAAAACACATACTGAAAAGTCTAGAGCATTCTTTTGTCGAAGTTGATTGTTGCTTTCTGCACACTATTAGAAAAGGGAAAACGTTTATACCTTTTTCATGCACCTACAGAGAAATCAAAGAAAGAATAAAGAAAAAAATTCCTTACTTTTGTGGAAGGCAAGTTTATTATCGAGAGTTTAGAATGCCCACTTTTTGGTGGAAAAATGGAAAATGACTTCTTTTGCCTCTCTGTTCTGATATGGATAGAACCTGTTTTAGTCCCAACATTATGGGGTTTGGGATAAAAGTAGAGTGCAGGGAAGAGCAAAACTGCAGATAGATAAAAGTTCTATTTGTAAATTCGGCCATACAATAACTGAGGTGACAGATAAAATTGCTTGTATAGCACCATGGACCAGGTATCCCTAACCTGAGATGTCAGTGCTAATCCGATGCTTTATGGTTTGGGAAAGAGACATGATTGCACAATGTCATCGAGGGAGATCTTGGTCGATTTTTGTTAGACAATGTCTATATGTTCTGTTAAAATCTTGTAAGATACCCCAATGAAATAAACAAAAAATGATAAGGGAATTGTTTGGAAATTATTTCTTTCCTAGAAAAACTAGTGAATGGATACAGTACTCCCGATGTAAAATGCCGGATTATAGGCATGTGATTATCATTTTGGATGTCAATTGTAGAAGTTATGAGTAGAGTTGGAACTTAGATCAGGGTAACTACAAGCATTAATATGAAGGGTGTTTCTGAATAATATGATCTTTTGCTCATTTTATCTAACATCTCGTTTGCCTGTTTTTAAAAGTTCTTATATAAAACTCAAAGGGTCAACCGAAAAAATTTAAATAAATTTGGTGCCTTGAGATGATGTGTATTTCACAGCATTGAAATCTTTAAAGCAGTCCCACTATAGGCTTTTGTATCATTCTAAAGTTGATATTTTTTGATACCGAGGGTTTTAACTTTTTTCAAGTGTTTGGGTATTTGTGATTCTTCCTTTCCTTCGGTTCCCAACATACACGAAAACTAGTTTCCAAATCTTCTTTGTAGATGCATTTTTTTTTCTTTTCCAAGGGAATCCTTGCTGGAAAACCCAAGGGAAGCTTCTCCGCATTTGTGAATGGCATCCCTAATGAATTTGTTGGAATAGATTAGTTCACCTCACATGGGGATTTGAACCGGGTACCTGTTGGCATGGAACTAGCTAAATTCCCAGGGACATTGGCAACAACCAGTTGAGCTAAACCATTGGACTTGTTGGCAACCACCAGTTGAGACAAACCCTTGGAATTGTCTCCCTTGTAGACCTGTAAAAGAGTGTTGCAAGTTCAAACTGTATCCCTTTTATGCAACTTTAATGGTTACAGATTTGGCCCATCTTCATTCGTGGAGACCTTTGTCTTGCATTCTGTTTGCCCTCTAAATTATGGAATCTTGTTGCAACATTAGACATCCTACATTTAATTTCACAAGTGGACGTGGATTTACCATACTCTTTAAAGTGAGATACAACTAGATATAGAATCTATATGGATATTATTAAGAGCTTGAGGCACTCAATGAAAAAATTCATGTTTAAACTTCTGTATAAGTTGAAACTATTTGATTTTCAGTACTGTTGAGAAATGATCATGGCTTATTCATCCTTGAAACAACCAGAAAACATCATTTTATGCAATCTCCCTTTGCATTTATATTTTCCATTTATTCAAAGGATATATCCACAATTTGAGATCAGTTAATTTCTTTAGTGTCCAACCATATAAACACAAAAGTGGGTCAGTGGAACTCTGATAGTACAACCAGTGCCGGTGCAAAGTGGACTGCCAAAGCATATCTTAACAGAAAGCTAATTTTATTAATGTCCAATAAATGACAATGACCACACAAGTGGGTCAGTGGGAATCCGATAATACAACCAGTGCTGGTACAAAGTGGGAGTGCCAAAGCATCTCCTAGTACAATTCTAAAAAGCAGAAAAATATTAAGATCTAAGAACAAGCTAGGACTAAGTGCCAAGTGTCTAGCTAAGAGAGGGTATAAGATAAGGCACTGATACAATAAAAATGCTAGAAATTGAAAATCTTGGCACTGCACAAAAGAGAATAGGAGGTCAAGCACGGTTGGAGCTTGCCGTTGAAGGTGAGTGAGGGGACTGAGATGCTGGCCTGCCCTCGGAGTCGTCAAACACCATGAAAATGTCGATGCACTAGTGGATGATATCCTTTGGGGAGTGCCTTGCATTGAGGGGATCCAATTAGTTAACCCTGGGGGAAGCACACAAGCCGGGGAGCTCAACTCCCTTAACATCCTAGGTCGAGGGGAAGAATCTCTTGATAGAAACTTGACCATTGAGAGTGTACTCACAAGTTCTAATATTTTACAACTTTGAATGACATTTTTTTTTAAAATTTCTATTAAAACATATTATAATCATCATATTATAATCTTCTGAATCTTATAATCTTCTGAATCTTATTATAATCTTCTGAATCTTCATCTTACTTATGTGAAGATGTCCAAAAGTTGATCATTTATGGAGTAAAACACCTGGATTGTTTGTTTTGCATTTGCTCCTTGATGAAGTGACTTTGGATCTCAATGTTCCAAGTCCTTGCACAAAACTCTATTTTCTTGTGAGGTAAACCAAATTATGACTGAAGTAGAGCGCAGCGTGTCTTGAGTTTGTGGAAGGTTCTTGTTATCTAGAACCCTCAGCTATCTTGCTTCACATGTTGCAGCGACTACTGCTTTGCCCAACACTTCTGCTTCACATGTTGCAGCGACTACTGCTTTGCCCAACACTTCTAAATGTGTATACGATCTTAGAACAATAACCATCAAGGCTAAATACTTGTCATGTAAATTACTTCAGTGTTCTTGAAGTTTCCAAATAGCACAATAGTATTTTCTTGGTCTTCGGAGAGGATCTTGCATTGTTGACTTTGTTGTCACTACCTTCTTCGGCATTGGATTTTGATTTCTTACATTCATCTTTCTTGGCATCATCTTCTTCATCTTTGGGTCAATCTTCATTAAATCTGTTTATAATTTTCATTAAATATCACATATTTTATAATTATATGTTTTCTTTGAAATCAAAGACAATTTTTCATTAAATATCACATATTTTATAATTATATGTTTCTCTTTGAAATCAAAGACAAAAGATGTGAGACACTATGTGCCTAGAACTCTTTACCTAATAATATATATTTCAATTTTAATTTGTCTCGTCTCCAACACATGAGATAAAAAACACTATATTCCTAGTAGTCTTTACCTAATAATATATATTTCAATTTTAATTTGTCTCTTTGTTTGAAAGGTGCACATAAACAACGCTTCCAAAATGTCAAAATGGCTTACATATGGTTCTACTGCATGCACAAAACTTTCAAAATGACTTATATGTGGTTTTCCTACAACATACAACATTCTATTTCTAGTACAATTTATGTGAGACTTTTATTTAATAAATATACAATTTTATTGAACTATTTCTCCCTAAAAGTTAGTAGAGATTTCTTTCTTTAAGCATACTTTCCATCTCTTGGCTAGTGTCTCAATCTTATCTATTAAACATCAATTTGGCGAGGGGTATACGTATAAGAATATGTGTTTTAACATACCATTCTGGGAACCATGTCTCTACTAAATCTAATAGAGAGACCTATTTCTTTGATCATACTCTTTGCCATTTTTATGTGCAACTCCATTTTACGAAAGAGTACAAGAACATAAATTATCTTCAAATTCCTTAGGGTTTACAATATTTGTAAATCAAAGACAAAAGACGTGAGGTCAAAAACACTGTGCCTAGAACTCTTTACCTAATAATATATATTTCAATTTAAATTTGTCTCTTTCAATTTAAATTTGTCTCTATGTCTCAAACACATGAGATCAAAGACACTACCTAGAACTCTTTACCTAATAATATATATTTCAAGGTTAATTTGTCTCTTTGTTTTAAAGGTGCACATAAACAACATTTCCAAAATGTCAAAATGGCTTACATATGGTTCTACTCCATGCACAAAACTTTCAAAATGACTTATATGTGGTTTTCTTGCAACATTCTATTTCTAGTGTGATATCGTACACTTTATGTGAGACTTTTATTTAATAAATATACAATTTTATTGAACTATTTCTCCCTAAAAATTATTAGAGAGATTTCTTTCTTTGAGTATACTTTCCATATTTTGACTAGTGTCTCAATCTTTATCTATTAAACATCAATTTGGCGAGAGGTATAAGTATAAGAATATGTATTTTAACATACCATTATGGGAACCATGTCTCTACTAAATCTAGTAGAGAGACCTATTTCTTTGATCATACTCTTTGCCATCTCGAGTGTTTTCCTATTCATTTTATGTGCAACTCCATTTTGCGAAAGAGTACAAGAACATAAGTTATCTTCAAATTCCTTAGGGTTTACAATATTTGTAAATGTTCTTGGGTTCACACTCTCTTCCACTGTCTAATTTGACTACCATGATTTTATGCCAACTCTACTCTATTTTATGCCCACTCTCCCTACCTCTTAATCTTTAAAATCCTAAAAAACATCTAAATTCTTTCTTGAGAGAGCACATCTACACTTTGCTTGAGAAATTATCAATACTGATCATGAAATACGCTGGACCGCACCTTGATGATGTTCTCTTTGGATGATACAAATCACAATGTACTATCTTTAGTTGCCTATTTGCATTTTGTGTACTCTCTCAAATAGATTTTTCATTATGTTGTTTTCCTAACACAAGTTTTACATAAACTCGTTTTTAATTGAACAAAAGCTTATGCATGAACTAGATTCAAATATTTTCGAAGCAATATATATTCAAATATTATATATATCCATTAAAATATTAAGTAAAATTAGAGTAGAATTATGTGTGTATGTGTGTCATTTTGTGTAGTTCTAGTGGTTATGAAAAAACTTGTTACCCTCTCCACCTAGACCTTGTGCCATGAAGAATTTTGGGTTACCCTGGATACTATCTTCAAAATGAGGGGAAATGTTTGAAAAGTTTTCCTTGATATATATATATATATATATATATATATATATATATATATATATATATATAATAGAAAAAGTAACTTAGGCATTTTCACTGAGAATTTTTCACACAACATTTTCATTGAGGCACACTTCTACAACCCTAATCTACAAGTTTGACCTAATTAGGTGCACAAGATCATTCTCATGCTCTTGTTTATAATTTATTTCCTCTCTAATAATTTATTCCAATATGAATAATTGATCAAATTTACCAAAACCTCTCGAGGGGAGACCTAGAAAAGTAATCCTAAATAGTATTTGTAAATATATATAATCATTATATAAACATAGAGAAGAAAGAGAAGTCAAACTTCAACTAGAGTTAGAACTAATGCTTAATAATAAGTCCAAATCCTTTGAAGACATGATTAAGAAATAGATACACAATAAAATATTTAGGGTTGGAGATGGTTGCAGAAAATGGAGATTGGATTACAAGAAATAGAAAATCAAAGCCAAGAAAAGAAACAATCAACCCAAGAAGGAGAGGTCCATAATCTAGAAAATCTTAATATGAGGAACAAGATTAAAGAGCTAGAAGAAAAGCTAAATAACAATTTGACCTGAAATAGTTTGGAAGGTAAATTCGATAACAAACCCATCAAACAGGAAATGAGTAAGATTATAGAGTTGAGACATGAATGTAACAAAAGAAACTTGAACCTCATAATTTTGGTTTAAAATTGAAGAAAGATGAGGACACACTAACACTAGTCAAGGAAGAACTACAAAATAAATTACAAATTAAAACAAATCTCATAGAAGCAAAGAGGCTAGGAAAAATAGTTGAGCATAAAGATATGTTAATTTGTGTTAAGTTAAGATCTAATGACCATAAATATGACAAACTCAATAAAACAAGTTTAAAATGGTCAATAATATTTATAAATGAAGACCTCATTCTAGAAGACCAAGTTGGATTAAGGATGGAAGTTCAAAAGGTAAAAGAAGCCAAGGAAAGGAAAAAAAACAATAACTAGGAATATAAAAACTATTATTAGGGATAGAGACCAAAAAGATAATAACAAATAGGAATTTTGGATCCTCCAGATCCTCTCTTGGAACTGTTGTGGCTTTCCATGGAGCAAAGGGCCTATGTTAAGTTGAATCCCACGTGTAATTTGGAGCAAAGGGCCTATGTTAAGTTGGATCCCACATGAAATTGATATTATATTGATTGTTGAAACTTGGGAGCATAAAGAATCTAAGGTCCCTAACATATAAGTATTTGTTTTGTGGTCGGTATGGAACAAAAGATCTTAGATTGGAGACATAACCTGTTACATAAAAAATAACATTTTTCCTTACATTAAACTTCACAAGAAACACCCATTCAATTAGTACACGTGGATGGTGATTTCAAATATTAATTCTAAGAAGATTTATATAGTAATATGTTATTTCATCCCTATCAATTCTAACTTTTATAAGAAAAACAATCTAGATAAAACTTGTACTGGCTTAGAACATGATACTTAAAATATGGGAAATGAAGGCAATATCCTCTTGTTAGGAGACTTTAATGCTATAACAACAACTAATCAATCTATTATTTTAAGCAATGATTCCAACCCTAATCCTCTATAGCTAGATGATGACATTGTTTTAGCTAGCAGATACAAAAAAAACTTTGAAGACTTGGTTGAGAATTTGTTTGGTATCGAGCTAATCAAGCTCTACAGTTTTCAAGATCTAATAATTTGCAATGTTCTAATGAAGTGTCCGAAATCCAACATAATGACTTGTATTCATGGGCTTGGTAGTAGTGTTGTAAATTATGTGATATCTGATATCCCTATATGCAACCAAATAGTAAATTTTGACGTCTTAAACGACTACGAGCACGATGATAGACCTTTAACCCGAACTCTAAACTTTATCATGCACAAAAAACCCTTTAAAGAGACTTCTGATAACCAAAAGCACTTGATCCTCAACGGATATAAAGTTGATATTTTTTAAAGGATTTAAGTAATGAATTAAATTTTCTATGAAAGAAGGACAATATGAAATACCTCTATCATAATTTTATGACAATCTTCTCTACTTCCATTAACAAGTTCTTTATCGAGGTGTTATGTAAAAAGGAAAATAGAATGACCAACCCTTGGTATGTTAAAGAGAATATGATTGCTATAAAATCCTTTAGTAATGCTTCTAATGAGTCCTTAAAACACGACAATATAAATAGGCACAAAGACCTAATTAGAAGAAAAAATGTACTATATAAATAGAAATAAAGAGAAAGTTTTGCACCTATCTAAGCTAGATCCTAAGAGCTTTTGAGGAAAATTCTGACTTATAAAATTAAATAAAACAATATGATTCCCTTGAGGGATTGGAATTTATACCTTAAAAGTGTTTATGAATCTACTGACGTCGTGGAAAACATTCAAACACTTTCTACACAGGGAAACTCTTTTTTATAAAAGACAGAGTTTGGGGTTAAGAAAATTGCAAAAGGAAAAGCTAAGGACATAAAAGACTATCGATTATAAATATTAAAAATTGGCAGGCCTATCCTCATTCCTCACATCCACAAGCTCTTCAATTTAACAGTCAAGTAGGGCTTCCCTAAACCCTGGACTCAAAACCTCATTGTACATATTTTAAGAAGTGGGAATAAAAACAATCCCACTAATTTTAGGACCATTATGATTAACCTCATTTAACCAATTTATATGGAATTATTTTGGAAAAGAATATCAACATATGGCTAGAAAACCGCGGAAAAAGAGCTAAAGGCCAGGCCAAAATTTAGGAGTTATGATTGAACTATGGACTACCTTGTTACACTTAGGATCATTGCAGAGGAGTGTTGCAATAATAATACCAATATCCTAAGTTCCTTGGACTAACCTTTTTGAATAGATTAGAAGAGATAAAGTCCTTCTTGATTTGAGACCTTTTGCGATAAGGTTGTATGAGAATGCTTTTTCCAAGTTTAGGAACATTGATGGCTTCTCAAAATAAATAAATTATAATATAAAGTTAAGAAAGGTTGTCTCTTATCCCCGACCATTTTTGGCTTATAAATTGACAAGTTAAAGGGTTGTTTGGAAGTAGCAAGTTGTGATGGATCAACTCTAGTTGGTATAGTTATCATCCTTTTTTACACTGATGATATTGGTTTTATGGAAAGTCCCTATGATCTTGACAAGCAACTAAAAATTCTCAAGGATTTTTTCCCTAGTGTGGGTATGATTGTTAACAATGACAAAACGAAGATTATGATAATTAAATCCAAAAATGTAACTTACACTAATTTCATGTATGACAACAATAGCTTGGAGGAAGTGACTTCATACAAATATCTTGGAATCGATCTTCATCGCAAGCTCAATTGGAGGTATAGCATTGAGAAAAGGATAAATGGAGGGTGGAAATATTATTATGGAGTTGAAAGCATTTGTAAATCAATGGACCTTTGGCTATGAGATCAGAAGAAAATCCTCTTTCAGACTCTTGTCACTCATGTTATCTTATATGGTTGTGAAGTTTGGGGCTGCAACATCTCTAGAGAATCATGGAGAAAGATAGAGAAAATCCAAAAATGTTTTAAAACTTATGATCTCAAAATTAAATGCAATACACCCTTTCCTATCCTCCTCGTAGAAGCGAGTCATTCCCCCATTCAAAGCACGCCTATGACTAGGTACTATTACCCCCACACTTCTAGGGGTAATTAGAGAATAATTTTCTTCTCCATGATCCACATTTCAGACAACAGATCCGATGATGATGTTCCAGACTCTCCATAGATAGTTGCCTGCATATGGCTTCCATCCATAATCAACTCAAGTCACCCATATGATATGGTGCATTCATACACTCAAGTACATCATTCTGACACTTCATATCGAGTGATAATGTTAATACTTGATGCATGAAAATGGTTATCATCAGTTGATTTGGATAATGAATCATGATTCTTTAGAGTTATATTTTTTTCCTTGTTTCACCTTCGTGATCATTATCATTTTCTAGTTAAGCGTAGTCATACTTGGGCAAAGTTCTACTATTGGGGTGCCTTAATGGGGGTAACATGTCCATATCCCTTATCATAAATAACACATTTCGTCTATCACCTATCCATTGTCCTTTCTTTTGGGCTGGGTGTTACATGTACCCCAAAATGGTTTGTACCTCATAATCCCATGAGAATAAGGGGATATAAATCTCGAGGTTGATGCAACTTTATAAAAAAAGGACATAGAAAGAGCAAAAGCCCTAAATTCAAAATGTGGGAGAAAGAAAGAAACAAGAAAATGAAAGTATGAAAAACAAAGAAAAGAAAGAAGCATGAACTATACCCCTTCGATAAGAGGCTATCACCCCAAGTCCTATGCAATGAATGCATATATTATGAAAGGACTTAGTAAATAAAATGCTAAAATCCAAAAAAGGTTAAAGCTATAAAGAAAAAAACAAGTAGGGGTTTGAAAAACACAGTGTTGAGGAAAGGGTATCTCATTTCATAAGCGCTCCCTCTACAAAGGCGCTTATGATGATGACTATTATACATGACCTTGAATGTCAATGAAATCCACCCCATGAAGTAAACCCAAATCCATACCACTACCATTGCACATACTCCTTGATGGGTTCCCCGGGTCATACCTTTTGGTCTAGGTTTTGGCACACCTAATAGTGGGTAATAATGACCCTCCCATACCTAGACTTGGAAAATTGCATAATTTTGTAAGCTAGTGTGAAGTTTGAAGAAGAGATCTTGTGATATCTATCTAATTTCTTTTGTATTGACATGACTCATTTTATATGTTGTGTTTGGATTGTGTACCTTGACTCTAGTATTCATGATGCCCCTTGGACCACATGGGCCCCCTCCTTGGATGATGATTGCACATGATTGATGACACTTGCATCCATTGGAGGATGTTGAGGGGCTATTACCCTGCTAGTATGGATGCCATTACTATCACTTGAGGGAGGTCATTTGGAATTTCTAGGAGGACGTTGGAGGTTTTGATCACATGGCTCCATTCACATGATTCCTATATCGTGTGTGGACATGACCTTGAGGTTATTCACAATGGGAAATTTCATGTTGGAGGATGATTGATGATGGGTTGTTTCACCTTTTTAGGATGACATTGGGCCTTTCCTTTAGGATGCTACACTTGGAGGGATGAAGTGGGACCTTTCCATGCATGATGACACCCTTTGATGATGAGACATTGCACCTTTATGATGATTGGACACTTTGATGAGACATTGGGGATCCTTGAGGATGACATGGAACCTTTTGATGACATCACACCTTTTGGAGACTTTGAAGTACCCTTGGAGATGAAATGCTACACCATTTCATGACAATGTTTCACCTTTTTGGAGTGATTCATCCCCTTTTGAGGCCACACGTTCCACACATGTGAGGTCTAGGGAACTTTTGAGTGGGACAATTTCATCTTTGAGCTAGGTTACTTCATCTTGGAGGAATCGTTGGGGGTTTTAAAGACCTATCCAATATTTTATCATGGAGTATTTATGTATTGTTTCGTTATATCTAGGGTTTATGAGAGATAGAGACATTATTTTATGTTTTTAGGGTTTGTATTGTGTGAGAAGGGTGATAGATCTCTCATATAAATAAGAGAAACACTTCTCACTTTCAAATCATTACTACTTGTGGATATATATCACTCTTTTTTATTTCTACTTGTTCTCTTTCATGAAGAATGCTATGGATGGTTAACTAGGGCGACTTCTTTGGGAGCTATGCTTATGGATATTTTACTACTTGGATGACATGAAAATTAGGGTTTTGCTGGATGGAAGATGTTTTGAATAAGTGTTCTCTTTTCATATTGTGGATTTTTTTAATCCTGCATTTTTAGATTGATGTTGTTTATGTAGTGGTAGTTCTTCATCCTCTTAGATCATTTTTGGACAAACCCTTTTGTCAAAATCCTTAGAAGGTTTACTAGTGGAGGAACCTTCCCTTGTATCGTCCCCTCAACATTTTATGAGGATTTCCTAGTGTTGGTAGTGGAAAAACTCTAAGCCTCACCCTAAAATTATCCACTCCATTCTCTCAAAGAAGGATCTCTTTTTGACCCCATATGCCCAAAATAATAGGCACTCATCGTTTTCTCCATAATAGTCAATCATTATTGCTGAAATTTACTACTTTAGGGTTAGGGTTAGGATTTATTTCTGCACAATTTCATTTTCAGCTATAAAAAATAAGATGTCTAGGGTGTTTAGGCATACTATTGACCTAAAATTTAGTCTTGAAGCCCTAATCTATTTTTTTGAAGTGTTATTACAATTATCTAAGACAAAAAATCTAGGGTTTTAGGGATGATTTTCATTGCTGATTTTTCTGATTTTGTTGGTAAATAAAACCTTGGTTTCACCTAGTATTTAGCCCTATAATTTACTAGATCATTTTATGATCAAACATATATCTTTTTCCCGCTGAAAATTGACTATTTCACTGCTGTCATAAATTTACTGCTACTGAAAATTGACTGTTATATTGCTGTCACACATTTAATACTGCTGAAAATAATCTCTATACTATTAGAGATCATTTCTTTTACTGTTGTTATCACTTTATTTACTGCTGACATCTCACATATTTCTTGCAAGTTTTATCTCATCCTTAGACCTTTTATTTAGTTATAGTATTTTGCGACCCTATTGAACTCATACTTTACTTGGAAGGCTTCTCTATTTGGATTGAGCCCATAACACTTCAAATTTGGAAATTTTCTTATACCACCATCTCTTATTCAACTTGCTTATTTTTACTTTGGTGGTAGTTTGAGTAGTCACCCATGGGGGCCCTAGACTTGATTGTGTCTTTCCTAGGGATATTTGGAGGTTACTAGGGAAGCCTTCTTTGTGTTGGATACTATTCCTTCACTAAAGAGAGGGAATTTGTTACCTAGGTGACAATGGTGACATCTTCCATTTCCCACTTGTCTTAGTACCTTGTGAAGTATTTTCACTTGGTGCAAGATTGTATGGTAATATTTTTGCGTCATTGTCGGGAAGAATTGAGTCATTCTTCTTGGATATCTGAAGTCTAAGCTTCAACACCTTCTGATGAGTGTAAACCAAAGAATAATCTAATTATACCCATGTGACGACTCCATTGAGGGAACAATACCTTTTCCCTATGCCAATTTGAAGACCATGTTCTTGTAAGGTGAAACAAACATTATTGTAAAGGAATTAAAGATTCACCTTAGCGACTCCACACATATGTTTTAAGGTGTCATCTTATTTTCAGACTATAAAATTGCATATTATCATGTGAAGGTATTATGGAACCATGAAAACTTCATGAAATGTTCCCTTCTCTTAATATTAGGAGTGTTCCTGGATACCTAAATCACTTTTCTTCGGATTGGTTGGAATATTGTCCAAAATTTGATGGTGATTGCTCTTCAACCATTACTTATGTTGTAAAATTCTTGAAATACACCTTAGAAATAAATGTGATACATGAAGATTTGCTAATAAGATTATTTTTACTATTTCTGGAAGAGAAACAAAAAGACCAGGTCAAGAATTTTTTCAATCCAAAGAGCATATCTTCTATTGCATATTTCATTGAAAAAATTCTCAAGTGTCGGGGTTCAATATTTTAGAGGTATGAAAGCAGTCTTCAAGATATTACGACAACCCTTCTAGAAGAATGATTCTCTTTAGATGATGATGCAAACTTCCTTGAAGAACAATATCATTAAGAAGAGATTAATGAGGAAATTCATTGAGTACATCAAGAAGAGTAAGAGACACCTCATGAATCCAATGAACAAGAATACTTAGAGAAGCACAGCATGTTGAAGATCAAGTCCATGATAAATAACTGATTGAAGAGAGAACTCCTCCTAATGAAGATGGGGGTATCAAAGTTTCCATCTCTCCCTCAAATGAAGAAAAGGATATGCTAAGTTTTACTCCTTTCCAAGTTTTCGACTTATGCGATGCATCCTTTGATGATTTTGAAAGTGAATATTTTTCATAAAATCCCTTAATTGGGTAAATTGCAACATACCCATCGACCCTAGGTACCTCAAAATTCACCTTCTTGGGAAAATTTTGAATTTTTGATACCAATTAATAATTCAAGAACCATGATGCAGTCACATGCATTAATCAAGAAACATATGTATCTATAAAATAAATTTTTAACATGCCATGCACACCATTAAAAACAAACATGCATGTTATAAACTCAATACAAAGATAATTACACAATGGAACTATATAAATACAAGAAGCACGTAACATATAACTTATATTTAAACAAAAGATTCACCAACGGGTTACAGACATCATAAGTTCCACCCAACCTTAGGCTCTATTGCACATAAAATATCTACAACATCCCACCCTCGAGCCAAGGCTATGAATCTACAAGGATGGGTCCTATGCCAACTCTAAAACACACTAGTAAGTTAACAAGCTCTCACATTTTTCTCAACGACAAAACAATCCTAGTTTACCAACTCTCTTTCCCCCTCAACTTACACAATCCAAAAAAATGAACCCCTTTCTATGCAATGTAGTCCCTCAGGATATTCCACTTCTTTCCAGGGCTCCAGTGCTACTAGTCAGGAAATCTCAACGTTGGAAACTCCAAGGATTCTCAACCGTGGTCAATCATTTAACAACTTTCATTATTCCCATGCACACATGCATCAATTACTTGTTGGAATAACCAATAGCTACTTACAACCAACTAGGAATGGTTTTATATCCCCAACAATTCATTTTCCATGCACCAAAACCAAAAACAAGAGAAAGAATCAATGAGGAATGAGTAACAAAATGATTGAGGAACCTCCAAACAACCAAAATCATGGTTTATATAATTACATGCAATAATGCACCATGTGGCCTCCCCAAGAAGCTCACATAACCACTTTTCCCAACTAATTCCAAGATGGGTGAATATAATATAATAAAAAGGATTAGCCCCTTTAGCCCCCTCTCTCGTGGAATCATAGCCCCCTATAACTATGTCCTTGTCTATCTTGTAGCCAATGATACATTTTTATTATTAATATTCAAAGTATTACATTGATAGGCTCTTCTACCTTTCAAATTTACAGGCACTCCATCATTTCATCAAATATACACAAATACATTATTAATCTGGGGACTCAAATCTATGGTATTACATGAAATTTTCAATTAATGAAGAACATGATGACCATATTAGTGATTTTCTACATATTGGAAGATGTAGATGGGTTATAAGTTATTTTCATTTTGATGGGGATCCCATTTATGATGTTGATGACGATTCTAGAGTCAAGGGTGCATAATTATTGCCTTTGGAACAACCACATATGTATACTAACGATGAATATTTTTGGCAACCTGAAGAGGATATGTTCATAGATTTGTTTCAACCACCTAGGATTGATTCATTACAAAATTTTCATGGAAACTTCCATCCATATCCTAGGAGGTATGATACATATTCATGTGAGCACTCTTATTGGATTGTGATTCACCAGGGCAACAAGAATTTCATGGCAGAAATTTCCAACCATCTTTTTCTTTGTCCCATCCTCAATATATCATTAGAGATACAATTGGGAATTGTATTTTTGGTGCTAAATTATCTATGGCACAAAAGTGCTTTCAACTTATGGTTTGTTGCAAGGATTTCTAGCTACATATAGAAGGGAAACATGCCTTATGTTGGGACATTTTTTTTTTTTCAAAATATGAATTTATCCCCCATTTCTCATCCACATATTTTTATGGTAAGCATGAGGTATTTTTCAGGTCTCTTATGATTCCGTCTCAATCCCTGGGAAATGACATTGAACACGAAAACCAAGGTGACCATATCTTGGAGTGTATGAATCAACCTTCTGAGATGCAAGAGATGTAGCAGGAAGGCCTTGCTAGGAGCAATGATGAGTTGTCATTATCATATTGCATCCCCATCAAAATATGGATAGAGTAAGCTTGTGGATGCACATGCCAATCTTGGCACGATTTTGTTTCTATTACCCACCCTCATGAGTTGGATTCTACGTTTATCATGATGTAGTATTTGTACCAACTCATAACCATTCTATGCTTGACATATCCTTGTTTTGGTTTCTAACAAAGCATAATGGTAGAACCTTTGACCTCGATGAGATGCATTGCTTGTCCTGTAGCATTAAGTAGGATAGTTGTAGGTCACATTTCCTTTTATGCATCTTGCATTGTGTTGTGTTATTTTCTTTCTTTCATTTCTCATATGCACTTATAGTTAATTGATTTTTTTTCCTATTATGTATATAATGACTACTTTCTGTTTATTTTTACCGTCTTTATTTTACTTTCCAAATACTAGGGGGATCGTACCCCCTTGCTCATTTTTATTTATGGTTGTATGTTAGAATGTAGAATGAGTTTTCAGGGTTTGATGCATAGTGCAAAGTCTCAGAGTACTAGATATTTCCAAGGTTCTCATGTGCTCTACAATAAACACATGTCCCCATGTTAGAGCTAGATGTTACCCCCCACTTCTATGGATAGCTAGATGATAAATGTTTTCTCCATGATCCACATTCTAGACAACATATCCAATGATGATGTTTCACACTCTCCAATAACAAACAAGAAACATCTCACTTTTGCTGTAAACCAATTGACATATCTCTTAAGACTAGTATTTTTTAACATATATTATATTTATAATTTAATTTCAATTTTTATCAAATTTTCTAATTAAAAATTATTAAATTTCAAAACTTCATAAAAAAAAATTATAAATATATTTTAATGGGCCTCCCAAATTTAATTCAATAATTTTTTAGTTAAGATATAAAGTATTACCCTTTTGTTAATTAATTAGTATTCTTGAACTCTTATAAAATCTTATACTTTATTTTTGAGTTAAGATATAAAGTACAACCCGTTTTTAAGTTAATTAGGATTCTTGAACTCTTATAAAATCTTATTTTTAAGTATAAGAACCATTTATATTGAGTACAACTCAACTTTCAACTTTTCATGGAAAAAAGAAGAAGAAAGTATAAGAATGGGAAATTGATGTATGAATTCTTTTTTTTAGTTAATTAGGATTCTTGAACTCTTATAAAATCTTATACTTTTTAAGTATAAGAACCATTTATATTGAGTACAACTCAATTTTTCATGGGAAAGAAAAAGAAAGTATAAGAATGGGAAATTGATGTATGGATTTTAGTATTCATGAGAGGCTTATATATTATAATTATGTAAAATTCAAATATTTAAAAAAAATACTTATTTTTAATTATTAAATCTATTATATGTTTTTATTTATTTAAATATTATTAAATTAATTATTTAAAATGTTTAAATAATTTTAAAAATTATAAAATTATAAAATTTAAAAATTAATTTACTTGTCGAATTTAATTCAATAATTTTTAAGATAAAATATAAAATATAAATTTTTAATTAATTATAATTTATAAACTCTATGCTTTTTAAACTATTATTATTTTTAAAAGTATAAAATCTATTTATTTCTACTATAATTTAATCAATTCAATTTTCATGGGAAAAGAAGGAGAAAGTATATGATATATGGATGAAGATTTTTATAAAATTTAAAAAAATT
This sequence comes from Picea mariana, assembly GCA_032191745.1. Lineage (NCBI taxonomy): Eukaryota > Viridiplantae > Streptophyta > Pinopsida > Pinales > Pinaceae > Picea > Picea mariana. The sequence goes on from JASDQU010439599.1 coordinate 85,788, forward strand.
TTATAATCTAATTATATAATCTAAATACAATTTATTTTTTCTTAAAAAAAAAAGAAAATATGAGATATAGATGATGATTTTCATAGAAAATTAAAAAAAAATCAATAATATTTAGTTATATTAAATACTTGAATTTATTAAGTGAATCGATGATATAGAACATGTATTTGTGGGATATTTAAGACCTCTAATTTTATTAGATATTGATAAATACTTTTTAAAATCCTTTTGTTAAAACTCCTTCCTAATATTTTTTTTCAATAAATAAATAAATCTTATTTTTACTAAATATCCCTTTTTTATACCCCCAATACCTATAAAATTCCTTATAGCTTACATCCCCCAATACCTACAATATGTTGACTTTAGTTTTTAATATTTTACAACCCCCTTTATGAATGCATGTGATAATATATTGATCAATGACGTGAAGTCCTCGTGGTATTAAAAATGTTGTAACTAAACTATATAAGTGAATATTGCAAAATGAAGGGTAAGGTTGAGACTTTTCCCTAGATTTTTTACTACAAAAATTACTTACAAGACATATTTATAACATTTTGTACAAAAACGCCTAGTCACAAAACCACATGTTTATTGCCAAGTACATTGTCATAATAAAAATACAAAATAACAATGTATCCCCAAATGAGAAAAATTAACTTAGCCCAAAAATGGGTGTCCACTTCCAAGTCTACCTGTGATGTTGAGTCTTTATGTTCCATATCCATGACAATAGATGCAATTGAATGGCCGAATAGCATGTATTAGTTGGGCACTAGTGAGATCCATAAAAGTACCTAGGCTAGAGGACATAGAGTCTAGAAATATGCCCATTTGACTAGGTCGAGGAGACGCCATGAGTGTAGGAGGGAGATTTATAAGTGCCATTATGTGCTCTGCTAGAGACCTAGAGAGACACAATGTTTATATCCATCTCTACTTATTTCCCCTATAAAGCTATGATGATCGCTCAAGACTCCTCTTCCCATTCTGTAAAGCTGATAATACACACACCAACATGAATGATGCATTGGTCCCAAATTCTATTTTTTTCCTTCATTTGGTTCTAGAAACATTCTTTCAATTGAATCCATTGCAAGGTTAAGTATATCGTATTTCCACTTGTTTCTTCAACAACTTTTCACATTACATTAATCCTTTTTATAGGTCTTTCAAGTCATGTAGGAGGAAACATTAATTTTGAAAATGGCATTGATCCATAGATGCATGCATGCATACATACAATAGTGAGGAATACTCAATTATACAATAAATAGAGCTATTTGAAATACTCAATTGAACAATACATAGAGCTATTTGAAGGACCAAGCTCTTCCCCTATGAATGAAATTATCCTCTAAAGATTTCATCATGGAATTAAACTGAAAACCACTAGTCCATTTCACAAG
>JASDQU010439599.1:87367-105394 GCA_032191745.1 Picea mariana
AGGGGGGTGAATCAATAATAAAGATTTTTAATCCTTTTAACCAAAGTATATAAGTATTGTTTGTCTTTATGATCAATTTACCAATATCATTCAATCATGTGCAGAATAAATAAACCATGAACAACGAGCAATCACACACATACAAAGTACACCAATATTTTACGTGGAAACCCAATGCGGGACAAAACCACATAATGATTTTTCTTATATGTATTTAAGAATTATATTGATTGGAAGCACCAACTTCCTTTGTTTTCCAGCTGTAACTAGAAGGAGGCTCCGACCCCCTATTTTCAGGCTACAGCCTGAGGGAAGCTCCAACTCCCCAATTCTCTAGCTACAACCCCCTATGTTCTCCGACTATAACTAGAAGGTGGATACAACCACCTATCCTTTCCCTGTCCTGCCGCCCTGAAGTTAAATGCCAAATAGATGATGAAACCACTGCCACACTGTCACTGTGATATATACCACTGTAAACCTATACCAATATGTACCAATAACATGTAACCAACCTGTACCAATAGCATGTGATCAACCTGTACCAACAAAAAATAACAAGTACGCGATCTGTCTGTGCTGCATCTCGCGTATGTAAGTGCCCTGTATATACTGCAACCTTCTTATGTACGCGACCTTTCTATAATGCAGCCTGCGTACACCTTCTGAGAACCAGGGTTTTCACCTTTCTGAACTCTTACCCTTTTCTACCTCTATCACATCAATCTGCAACCTGTCACTGTGTCCAAACTGTAGATGTGCCCTATGCATACATCTTCATAAATATCCTTTAACCAAATGCATTTATGTCTTTCTAGTCATGTGTCATACATGTGTATACAATCATGATCAAGTGTAATAACTCTCACATGGACTAGACATAAAAAACTCACTGATATGCAACTTCACACAACACAATTAACTTCACAACCAAAATCCCTCATCCATGTACCAAGAAATACTAGTTATGTCTTAACACTTGAACCAACAAGATGTAACAATGAATAATACCAACATACCAGTGTTGTATTTCTATATATCTAGCTCATACCATAGGTGCCATACAACCAACAACCTCTCTAGGCAAAAACCTCAAACTCTCATAACCATATCTCATGGAGACAACAACATCCAACTACACATAAGAATATGACATACCTTTTGAATTTGTAGATAGATTTGTTGTACTTGATCACTGTACACCTTCCCGAGAGCTTGCTTTCATAATTTGAGAATCCGGTACCTTCAAAAACTCAAGCTTTCATGTATTTTCAAATGTACACACCCTATTATACTTCCAACCCATGTACATATGCACCCTTCTCCACTGCAGCCTGCGTACACCTAAAAAACTAGAGTTTTTCAATATTTCTACAATTCTGAAACTTTCGCTGTCAACCCTTCGTGCTACCTCAGATTTGTGTAACTTCATATGTGTCAATGAGTACCTCCAACACACATTACACAATAATAGATATTCAATGTGCTCAATAGGTGCTAATAGAAGACCCTTGATCTCTTATTTATACTCTCCAAGTAGCTTCCTCAAGGGGTTACCTTCTAACCAACTTCACCCAACTTCCCTGATTTAGGGCTAACCCACTTCTAACCAGTTGTACAATTACAAACACTTTATCCACAAATAATAAGTTCTTCACTTCTAGTTGCAACTAATTTATTTTTAATTATTTTCTTAATGCACCACTTAATCCAAGATTAACTCCTAGTTTCATCCACTTGACTAGTCAACTTCTTTTAGGAGTTTCTAGAATAAATTGACTTCTTTGACCTTTTAGGGGCTTCTAGTAAACTCATGAGGGTTCTCCAACTTCACATGGAAATAACTCTCTCACTGCGAAGAGTTATATGACATTCCACATATCATCGAAAATGCCATGACATGTACTATCCATCTAGAATAGTCTTACCTGCATATTCATTGATCTTCATGCCTTTCTACCTCAAACAAACTTGGGTCCTTTAACCATACTCTTGGGGCTACCAAAATTTTCTACCAAAAAACCAACCTAATTAATCAACAATATACTATTAAAAAATTCCAATGTATTTAATTCTTTTTCCACAACAATAACTTCAAAACAAAATCTAAAAATTAAATAGGAAAATATAATAATACAATATATTTTAGCATTATAAAATCACTAATAACTATGATTTTGCATAAGCATTTGTTTACTAAAATAAAGATAATATATAAAAAATGGATAAATTTGAAGATTCAATCGCTATTAAAATTTATATAACTAAAACATGTAAGCTAAAAGATATGTTAATAGAAACTTTATTAATTTTTTTTATATTTCATGTATTAAATTTAAATTTATATAACTAAAACATGTAAACTAAAAGATAGGCTAATAAAACTTTATTAAAAAAACAAATTATATTTCATGTATTATATTTATGAGAAGATTTAAATTTGGATATATTAAAGAATCTTTTTTACATGGAAAATACAAGTGATATGTGAGGATGCGGATGAATTGATGAAATCCATGGATTATTGTTAGGGATGGATCAAGTTAAAATAATTAATTAGGATATGATGAAAACATATTACACTAGTGTAGATCCATCTTAAACTCAGATTTATAAAGCATCGAGAGAGATTAAATTTTTTAATGTGTAAATTTTTTAATATGAAGGATTTAATACTTGACATGATATGAAATGTTAAAAAAATTTGCACCTTGAGAAATTTGATTTGTTTGATAGATCCAGGTTTAATATGGATATATGCTAGTTTCTTATTTTAGATTTATTTATTTTTATTAATTAAGCGATATTGTTATTTTTTTTAATTGAGCCAACTTTAGTTGTTTTTAATGTCACATTATCTAATCTAAGCTAATAGAACACCTATATACTCTCGATGCAATTAAATAAATGTTAATGTATTGGGGAAGAATAATTAGTTAAAAGACGATGACAAAATATTATTTAAGATAAATATTAATGCATTTGTAAGAGTGAGTTTCATTTTTGGATGAAACATTGGTAGGTTTATAATTTAAAATAAAATAATTATATGAATTTTATTTATATATAAAAATGAATATGGATAAAGATAAAGAATAAAATGATGATGATGATGTTTAACGACTATTGAGACAAAAATTGGTCTATCAGACCTTAAGAAAGGTAAGAGATTACTTATATTTCTTTATAATGTTATTTCGATGCTCAAAAAACATTAGGAGAAGCATTCCAAGATCACTACAATTTTCATGACTTAGATGGTTAAGAAGGTCAGTATTATGACATATGTTTTGAAATTGAGATCTAATTTGGGTATACGTGGGACATTCCAGGAGAAAGTGCTTTTCATCTTCAACCCTCTTGGTGTCACAAGGTCACATATTCTTTCATGCCATGGTGTTTTGGGGATTGTCCAACGCCTAGTCTCACTATGAAGCTCATGAGAAATAGTTCCAATTTTAGAAATATCGATTCTCTTTTTTAATGCTAGTGAAAGAAAAGAGATACTTTTGATCTTCAATATTAGGATTAACCACCTCCTTATAATATATTAATTTTCTTTTATCCTCTAATTCTTTATCGCACCATACGATTCTCCTTAAATTTATCTTGAACACTATTTTTAATATCATCAATATTTTGCATAATAACTTTTTATTTTATTCCCCAATGATTTAGCCAAGACTTGGCATCATTATGCCATCCCCACTTGAGTTGTTGGTGATTTTGGATAGAGTCTAAAGAAATTTTTGGGAGCCTTTTTTCATCCACATTGTTAATATTGTTCTTGTACATTAAGTACCTAATCATAGTTGTGATCTCAATGGGGGAAGGCTTTCTTGTATGAGGAGGATAGGATAGGGTGTATTGCCTTTAATTTTGAGGTTATAAGTTATAAAATTATTTTGGATCTATTCTATCTTTCTTGAGGATTCTCGAGAGATACCACATCCCCAAACTTCACATCCATACAAGATAACATGGGTGAAAAGAGTCTCAAAGAGGAGCTTTCTCTTATCCCATAGCCAAAGGTATGCTAATTTACAATTATTTTCAAGCCCATAATAAACTTTACACCCTCCTATTATTCTTTTCTCAATGCTATAGTTCCAATTGAGCTTGTGATGAATGTCAATTGTAAGATACTTGTATGAAGGAATTTCCTCCAAGGTATTTTTGTCATATACAGAAGTATCATAAGTTATCTTGTTGGATTTAATTATCACAACCTTTGTTTTGTTAGTGTTCACAGTCATTCTTGTTATCATACAATCTGTAGTTTTGGAAAATCCCAACCCAAACAACAAGTGCACAACACAACTAGGAATACTTATCATTATCACCTCAATGGACAGACCCTTCATTTTAGTGAATGAAAATTCCAAAAAAAGGGAGGCTTCTTGGGTGACCCTAAGGGGATTGAAAGGGGAGAAGCACACAGATATAAGAACCCCCCTATAGGTCAAGGTCACTGTGAGAATTGAGGCTTGAGGAAAGAGTATTTTGATTTGGTAAATGGTTTCCAGGGTTGTGTACCTATAAAAAAGTGTTAGACAACAATCCAGGGCAACAATGCCTATGGATCCTCTACACCAAGAGAAATTCTTAGTGCTCACAGATTTTGTTAATGAATCCGCAACAATCTTCAAAGTGTCCACCTTCATCAACAACACTATCTTTTATTCAACCAGGTCTCTCACAAAGTGATATTGAATATCAATATGCTTTTTCTTTGAATGATAAGCCGGGTTATTCCCCAGAAAAATTGCACTCTGACTGTCACAATCTATCCTTATAGATTGTTGTACCAACCTAATAGCTGAACAAAATATTTGTAACCATACTGCTTCCTTACTTGCATGAGTGGCTGCCATGTATTCAACTTATGTAGTTGGAAGTGACACTACAACCTGTCTTTTTCTCATCCAATTGATTGCTCCTCCAAATAGTTTAAACACATACCCGCTTGTAGATCTCCTACGATCCAGATCTCTAGCCTAGTTTGCATCCACAAAGCCATGTATGTACAACACTCTGTCCAATCCTTGTCTTCCTTGGTAGCACAATCCATAGCTAGCAGTGCCACACAAATACTTGAAAACCCCTTTTTACTGTTGTCCAATGCTCCTTCCCTGGTTTTGACATATACCTGCTCAAAACTCCCACTACATGTGCAATTTCTAGTCCAGTACAGACAATTGCATACATCAAATTGCCAACTGCACTTGCATATGGAACACAAGACATGTCCTCCTCTTCTTCCTGTGTCGTGGGACAATGATCCACAGATAACTTTACAACAACATGAATAGGGACCTTGACCGGTTTACATTCTTGCATATCAAACCTCTGCAATATTGTCTTGGCATATTTTCTCTGATTTAACCAGATTTTCCTCTTTTTCCGATCTCTTTTAATTTCCATGCCTAAAATGAAATTTGAAGCACCGAGATCCTTCATGTCAAATTTAAAGGAAAAATGAGTTTTCACATCTTGGATAATCTCCTTGTTGTTTCCTATCAACATGTCATCCACATACAATATCAAATAAATCAAATGATCACCAATTAATTTAAAATACACACAKTCATCCTATTTGCTTCTTGTGAAGCCAAGTCCCAGCATATAAGTATCAAATTTTTGATACCACATCCTTGGCGATTATTTTAAACCATATAGGGACTTTTCCAKCTTGCATACCAACTCCTTCTTTCCCTTCACAACAAAGCCTTTTTGCTACTTCATATAGATTTCTTCTTCCTGATCCCCATGTAGGAATGTTGTCTTCACATCCATCTGTTGTACTCCAAAATCAAATGAAACAACAACATATAACAAAAATATATAGAAGTTAACTTGGAAACAGGAGAACAAATCTCACCATAATCAATTCCCTTAACCTGGGAATAACCCTTTGCTACGAACCAAGCTTCGTATTTCTCCACTTCGCCTTCTGCATTCAAATTATTTTTAAATACCCATTTTCTAACAATGGGATTTCTTCCAGTTGGCAACTCCACTAGATCCCAAGCCTCATTCTTATCCAAGGCTTCCATTTCTTCATCCATGGAATTTTTCTAGAGATTTCCATCCTATGAATCCACTGCCTCCCTGATAGTTCTAGGATCATCATCAATAATAGAAAAAGAAAAAGTTGAACGAAAATCAGATGGAGTATACCTTTCTGGTAGCCTTCTTTCTCAAACCGATCTCATTAATACTGGAGTATGATGATCTTCTTCTTCTGATTCCTGTTCTTTTGTAGAGTTTGATTCATCATCCTTTAAATCAAACTCTATTTTCTTTGGTTCTTCCTTACTTGGTAGGACTTCCTGTTTAACAACATCCTTCATTTCTCTAAATACCACATCTCGACTATACACAACCTTCTTAGTTTTTGGGTTCCAAAGCTTATAACCTTTGAGACCATATTTATACCCAATAAAGATACACTTTCCAACCTTCTTATCTATCTTACTCTTGTTTTCCTTTGGAACACTAACATAGGCCTCACAACCAAATACCTTGAGATGTGTGAGAGACGGTTTCTTACTAGTCCATACCTCTTGTGGAGTATTTTCATCCAGCATTGATGAGGGTGATATATTGATCAGGTAACATGTAGTATCCACTGCCTTTGCCCTGAATTATTTCCCTAACCCGACACCATTGAGCATGCACCTTTCTTTTTCCACCAGTGTCTTGTTCATCCTTTCTACAACTCCATTCTACTGAAGTGTATATGGAGTAGTCTTCTACCTTGCTATACCACACTTCTTACAAACTTCTTCAAATTCATTCCCGCATAACTCTCCACCATTACCTGTCCTCATCACCTTAATTATTTTCTCTGTTTGATTCTAAAAAAGAGCCTTAAACTCTTTAAACCTGTCAAAGACTTCACATTTCTTCTTGAGGAAATATACCCAAGTATTCATCGAGAAGTCATCTATAAATGAGACATAGTAAACAGATTTCCCCAATAATGGAACCGACACAAGTCCAAATACATCACTGTGAACTAGTTGTAAAATTCCTTCTACCCTCATTGCACCAGAGGGGAATCTTACCCGATTCTGCCTCCCATATACAGAATGTTCAAAAAATCAAAATCCAGAGAGAATTTAGACATCACTTCAACCATACCTTTACCGTGTAGTAGTCAAAGACCCTTCTCTCCGATATGCCCCAGTCTTTGATTCCACAACATAACCTTTTCTCTAGAGACTGTAGGAGTTCTTTCTTCTTCAACTCCAATATCATGAACAATGGAACTATTAAACCCATCACTAATAATGCTTCCTTGTAGCTTATACAAAGTTTCAAATGAAACTCCCTTCAACAACACCATTGCTCCTCGAACCATCCTGGAGGTTTCCTTTTCAAATATTGTTTTTACCCCTGCATTATCCATTTTTCTTATAGATATCAAATTTTTGGCCAATCCTAGGATGTGCAGAACACCAGGTAGTGTTCTAATCCTTACATCTATGAGCCTCAACTTGAATTTTCCTCGACCTATGATTCTGGTTGTCAAGTCATCACCTAAGAAAACATTACCTCCATGATACCTTTCATATTCACAGAACCAATCCCTGTGGGAAGTCATATGAAAGGATGCACCTGCGTCAACCAACCATGCCTCATGATCTGCATGTGTGATTGAAGAATCCAAGTACACATCCCCTCCTTCTTCCTTGGAGGTATTTTCTTCTGTAGAAGGAGTTTCTTTAGATCCCTTCTTTTTCTCAACTTTGGATCTACACTTCTTCTTGTAGTGCCCTTCTTTTCCACATCTCCAATTTACCTTTACAAAATTTCCGGGAGACTTAGATATTCCCTTAGGCTTAGATCTCCCACTTGAGGAATTAGATCTATTTATTTCCTGGGAGAATCCTCTTGCAAATAATTCATCTGTGCTATGTCCTTCCATGTTCTTCTATCTCATCTCCTCTAACAACAAGGATGCGACCACTTCATCAAACTTCAAAGAAGTTGTATTACTACCTATTGCCACAACCATATTATCCCACGAGTTTGGTAAAGAGCATAGTAAAATGATACACTTATCTTCATCTGAAATTTTAATCTCAACAAATACTAACTGACTTACCACAGTATTGAAGGCGTTCAAATTATCTACCACCGAGTCTCCATCTCTCATATTCAAGTTATACAAATTCTTTCTCAAGAATAGTTTATTTACTATGGACTTATAATGATAAAACTTCCCCAACTTATCCCATAAATCTTTGGTTGTATCTTCCTATGACACATTCAGTAATACTAAATCTGAGAGACACGGTCGGATTGTGCTCTTCGCCTTCCGATCCAAATTTTTCCAGTCATTTGTTGAAGTTCTTGTAGGTGCAATACTTGGATCCATCACGATCCACTGATCTCTGTCCACCAATAGATCTTCTATCTTGAGCTTCCACAACTCAAAAATTTTCTCGTTAAACTTCTCGATCTCCATTTTCGAATTGCTCACCATTTATTTTCACCTGAAAAATCAATACCACAGATCTCCCACTGTAACAAGTCTTATCACAGTACCGATCCAAACCCTTGACCACAAAGGCATCCCCCTGAAGCCAACAAAGCTCTGATACCAAATGTAGATTTTAACCTTGTACAATATTTTACTGCAAATATATTTTCAATAAAAGAACATAAAATATACAATGGAAAATACACATTTTACACATAGATTTTTCCTCTGGAAACCCAAATCGGGGAAAACAACATATTCTATATTCATTCATAGTGATACATTGTTTAGAATACAATATACATATAGGATCCAACGACATCCAAAACCCTAATCCAATGAATTAGTTTAGTCAACAACCCTAATTCCTTAACCAGAAATAGAAAATCATCGACAAAAACCATGTGCCAAAAAACCGCCCAACAATGGACATGAAAATCGAGGCGACACGAAAAACGAGGAAAAATTCGACATGTTTCTTGTGGATTTTTTTTTTCTCAGGGGCGCTACTCTCAAACCCTCATTCAGGGGGGATGTCACCTCACTGAAACCCCACAAGGGGGGGCCTAACAACCCTCCCTCAAATCCCCTTGCGTGCCCAATGCAACGTAGAAAACACTACGGCTAGTCGTTTAAAGAATATAACACATACCCAACATGAATAAGGCTACCACATATATATTATGGCTTGACATCTTCTTCCTCACTCACATGATCACTACTTTATGAAGACTGAGAGGAAAGGAAAGATCGAGATACATAACCTTCATTTTCCACAAATCCTTTCATGAAGAGGTTTTGAAACATTTCCCAAGTGGTAATTGTTTTAAGAGGGATATTGTTGTACCATTATTTGGCCTTCCTTGTGAGAGACGAAGAGAAGATTTTCATACATACATCCTCATAATGGTTTTGGGAGGTACAATAATTGAAAACTTTCAAAAAGGTGTCCAAATGATGTCAATCCGATATGGTGTCTCCATCTAAAAAAGGTGGGAAGCCATTCTCTAAAACCACTTGGAATTTTATGAGGTGATATATGAACTTTTGTTACACCCGAGGGCTTGTACAACCCTTCCACGTCCTCATGTCCATCAAAATTCAAGCACAAACATGGTTGAGAATCATCATCAAATAATAGTTCAGAGTCCTCAAAAGGATAATTCCCATGGTATGGTTGGGATTCAAAATAAGTGTATTGCAACAAGCTATCCACTAGCAGATGAAAAAGGTCTGTGATCATATAATCACTAGGATACCAAATATCTTGATTGTCCATGTATGAAAATCAACCTTCCAAAGTAAAGACTCATGCATTCATTATCTAGAATTTACCCTCGATGTTGTAGCTGGGCTCCCCATCGTAATCGAAACAACCAATATCCCATTCACTCTCCCAGACACATATGAAATAATCAATATGATCGTCAATTGTATTTGAGGGCCTCTCCATGAACTTATCTGCATCATTGGAACTAATTACTTCTTCATCTTCTTGTGTAGGATGAATGCAAGGTTGGACAAATTCATAAAAAATAAAATGAATATCGATGTCTCATTCGGGTCCTCAACATGTTGCACTTCATCGAAATTATTCCTTTTTCTTCTTGGTAGTTTTCTTCATAGACATGTTCTTTGAGCATCTCTTCATTAAAAGGGGCTTAATCATTAATGAAGAGTGCTTCATCCAGTTGTTCTCCAAAGGATTGAAAAAAAAACTTTTGTTCTTATCGTCATCACGAGCTTTCTCTTTGGCGGGTGATGTCTCATCAAGATCTTGCACTTCCTTTGAGTCTTCCTCATATTCCTATACCTTGTCTTCAAATACTTCTTCTGCCAGGAATTCCTCAAGGTTGCTACTACATTCTGCCCCCAGGGAAAATTCATAATCATCAACCTTTGTATTACCTTCAAAAAGACCTAAAATTCCCTCCTCTTGAAGGGCTATCAAGAGCTTATGATATGCGTCTTCAAATTTATGGGATATTGGACCCCAATATTTGAGAAAGGATTCTACAAATACCTTGAGGGAAGGAATACTCTTCGGACTGCAAGCATACTTGACCTAGTCCTTTTTCTCTCGCCCTAGTGAGGATAGGAAAGTTCTCACCAAAAGGTCTTCATGTCTTTTATTGAAAGTGGATGCATATCTTGCAAATTACAAGATGTGTGGGACGGCACAAGAAGGATCACCATCGAACCTTGGAAGATTCTCATTAAACTCTAGGGGGGAAGGGTGCGGGAACCTTGGGATGTCCTCAATATCAAGGGCAGGATAAACTCCACACAATACCCAAAAATCCATTCTTCATCATATGTATATTCAACATGAATGCTTGATTATAAATGAAACCTTCATAACTTATTGTAATGCAGTCGCCAGATGAGCTCAAGGCTCATCAAATATGGAGAGGGTATCTTACCTCCAGTGGATTTCCTAGTTAAACTTATATGAAGTTCATCAAAAGTTGAAAGGGAACTTCCCTCGAATGGAGTCGCCATGAAAGCTATAGACAAAGGCTTTGGGATAGACTTGCCAAGCGTCGTTATCGGATTGGAAATGATTCAAAATCCTCCTCGACAATGGATCCAAAAATGTTATTGCACATTTTGTAGTTTTGGAAAATCCCAACCCAAACAATAAGTGTGTGACACAACTGAGAATACCTATCATTGTCACCTCAATAGATATCCCCCATCGTTTTAGTGAAGGAAAAGTCTAACACAAGGGAGGATTCTCGGGTGACCCTAGGGGGATTGTGAGGGGAGAAGCAAAGAGATAGAAGAACAATACTATAGGTCAAGTTCTAGGTGATACTTAAGGCTTGAGGAAAGAGTTTGTAGAGTTGGTAAATGGTTTCCAAGGTTGCGTACGTGCAAAAAAATGTTATACAAACCAAAACAAGACAATATATGGTGATAGAAGCCTCAAAACCAATGGGGAATAAAAAAGAAACCTTGCTGTCCAAAAATTTCAGAAGTAAACAATGATATATCAACAATATTAAACTTATAACAACTACAAATCATATCATCAAAGTCGACATAAAATATTGGATAACAATGTTTGCAATAAGTAAACAATATTCCAATGTTTAAATCCAAACTCTGATGGCAATAAGGGGGATGAAAGAGAGAGTTATCAATAGAATTTGTAACATCCCTACGGATGTAGCAAACCTTTGCTACAACAACACGTTATAACCACTAAATTCATCAAGTAGGCCACCCAAACAATATCTCTTAAACAATAGATCAATTATCACAACTTGCAAGTGAATTTCAGTGGTAGAAGAAGTGAATAAGTAGTAAGAGAAAGTGAGTTTKCTTGTATCCATGTTGGATCTAGCTTAATGTTTGTTACAACAACTCAATCACTTAGAAAATAAAGACACCCTTRGAGGAAAAGAGACCCAATAACATATAAAATTTAGATCCAACCCTAAACAATTCAATCTCTTCAAATTCACGTTTACCAATGCAACAATATTCAATCTCCAATGCAACTAGTGCCTTATCTATTGTGTTATGGAGTCTCTTGCTTTAAGATRGGGTTTAAAAATATTCTAGGGGTGTAAGCCTTCTTATTCCCTAGAGAAGATAAACCTTAGTAAGGTCTTGCTACTAGGGTGTAAACCCTCTTACTCCTTGTAGCAATCCTTAAGCCTTTTTAATAACAATAGAAGAGAATTCCTTGATGGAGGGTGCATGCCCTTATACTCCTCCTAGGGTTTGATTAAATACCTTGAAATTAAGAAGAAAAACACAAGATTGCAGAAATTCCTTACCTATTCCAAGAGATAACATGCAAAACCCTTACTTTATCAAAGAAATTCCATCAAATTTCCAAGAACAAGCATCCAAGAGAAGTCGCTAGCCTTTATTCCACCAATAGACAAGTGTACCATTCATTTTGAAAAAGAGAGAAGAGATAGCGTGTATCGTCCCCCAACTCAACTGAGGGACATTACGGTGCATAATACTCATAAAAATGAAATTTCTGTTATCTAATTAATTTCTTGTAGCTTCCAGCTACAAATTATACGTACAAATTTAATTGTTGTGTGTTACTATTAATTTGATGCATCTACAATAAGCTTAAACAACATGAATGCATCTAAAATAACTCAACACAACAACATACATATCATTCTCAATTTTAGAGGTAAGTCACAACCAATAAACTCATAAATACAACACATAAACAAATTAGACACTTATGTTTTAGAAACAATTGTGCAATCAGATGCTTGGGATGAACATTCCACCCAACCACAGACCTGTTGTTCCAAATATCAACAACAAGTTATGCCCGAACTTAGGCTAGTAATCCACAAAAGAGTGTGGTTTCTTACTGTCCACTCACAACTCAAAAATTTCACAACCCACTGGTATTCTCCTACAACTATCCTGATTTTCCACCAACTATATTCCTCTTGACCTTCCCAACCCAAGGAATGTACCCCTTCACTAATCTTAGTCCCTCAGGTGTCCCATTCATTTATCAGGGTCTCTTTGGCATAGGTAACCGAGAATATCTCAGTTGGGAACTCAAGGGAACTTGCTACCAGGAAAACTACAAGCAAAAACAAGAACAATACTTGTTGTTACAATGCAACTCACTCAGGAATTCACTCTTCAAGCATGAAAAATTGGCTCTTCAATATTCTTCTCCAAAACACTCAAGATACACTCCAATAGGTTCTAGAATTCACCCTCCATGGATGCACCAATTCCATGCTCTCTTCCTTTATCTCTACTTACTGTTCATGCAAAAAAAATCAATGTGTAAAATTGTTGTCCCAACCCACACAAATTTCCTCCCTTTGGATTTCATTTTTTGACTTACAACTTCACCAAGATGATTGTACTCAACCCCCATGTGCCCAATAACCATGGGATGTGATTCTCACACCCACCCTCTTACATGTATCCAATGATTGTCTATGAGAACACTCAATCATAAATTAGAAGGTTCATATACCAATAGAAAATTTAGAAAAATGGGTTGAATTAATATACATGGTAATTCCCCCTTGGACCCCCTGTTAGGCATTATCTTAGACCCTCCCATCTCTTGTGGATTAATTCAACCCCCATCTCTATTCGTGTCCCTTTAGAAACTGGTATCACATTTTATTATTAAAACATAGAAGTACAAATCGCATATTACATCACTTGGTCGTAGCCACACATTATATATACTTTAAGCATGAATTAAACTGGGGATTATAGTGGGGATGTTACATAGCGAATTTCCCAAGGAGGGAGAAAATTGCAACTCAAGAGTATGTAATTCTCAAGTGATGAGTTTGAAAATGAAAAAAGAGATGGCCTCTATTTAGATGAGGCCATCTAAACCAATTTGTCCACATAAAATTGTCAACAACAAATTAAAAGAGGGTTGACCCCATTGATTTTCTCTTACAACTTGCAAATATAAAAATTACATAAAGTAAAACCCCAAAAAGGGTGACACAACTCCCTAGAAGGGTGGCGTGAGGCCTAAAAGTGAGACATTGAGCCTGAAAATGCAAATCGTTGGCATGCCCAAGGCAATGTTCCAAGCTCTCATGTGATAGAATGTCATGCCATGCATCTCCTTCCTTCAAACCACATCACATCACCTACAGAACCATCAATCCCACCAAACCCTAACCTTAAAATGACAACAAGGGCTCAGAAGGTGATGTCCTAGGCCTCCAAAGGAGAACGTCATGGTGCAAAGGGATATGATGTCATCCTCGAATGTTTTCAAAGTGCCTCCAAAGGAAACATCGTCTATCATATGCACATAAAGGCTCCGGGGTGCTATGCCCAACCTATGGGGTTTAAAGTCCATCCAAGGGGCTTTCAACCCCCCATGAAGGTCAAAATGGCACAATTCCTCCATGGATGGCTTTCACCTGGCAAGGTCCTGCAAAGATAAACAAGTACTCCCTCCAAGGGTACACAGTCACATGTATCATGCCAAGTAAGCCACATTTAATAAAAGAGACACCTAAACATGTGCATTAAATCCCACCTTTTCAAACTAAAAAAATGCTCAAAGACCTTATAAAATTTTCCAAATTTAAGTATGGGAGGGTTGTCATGGTGCCCTATTGGGTAGGCCAATCCCCATGTCAAGGAGTGTTTCCCAATAAGACCCTATCTATGTCATGTAGTGAATATGAGGTGGACGGGGGTGTGACTTTTGAGCATAGGGTTCTTGACATATCAAGGGATCATATTGTCTCATTTATGGGTGCCTTTGTGGAGGGTGTGTTGCATCCCTCGTTTGCTATGCAACATTTTTCCAAGCCCTTCTATTTTCCATTGATTTATTATGGTCCAAACATTGAGTGCTATGTGAAATGGAAAGTAAAGAGCACAACAATGCCACTTGAAGTTATGAACACATTGAGTGCCATATGCATTTAAATTAAAAGACACCGAAATGCATTCCCCCAACAAGCGAGACATTTATTAATTATGTTTTTTCTTTTTTAAAGGTCCTTCATTTTTTGCGGAGAAGCATTTCATTGCTCTTAGGACCTTGGGGTGAGCATCTAGAGGGATAATTTATGGCTTTTAACTTTTTCCAACTACAACAACTCTGGGCCTTTATCCCCTTCTTCCCATGAAATGAGGCATAGGCCCTTCTTGGGGTCAATGAGGCCAAAAACCCAAAAAATGAGGAAATAGAGGGGAAGATGTGTGAAAAGTGATAAGTATGTGTGAGATTTGTATGATGAACCTTCAAGGAAACCTATTAGTAGCAACACTTTTCCCGAGGGTGACCCACTTACTAGGAAAACATGTCAACCACCAAGGTGAAATAAGGAAAAGGTATAATTTCCAAGCAAACATTTTCATAATCAATAAATGAATCTTTGCAACATGCTCTAACACTTCAATTATTAAAATAACACTTACCATGAGACCAGACTTGTTACCTCATGAAGCAAGACCTGTTGTCCTTTCTAGGCCAAGATGGTGTGGTGGACGCTTCTATGTTGTTGTCGATAAATGGTGATGTGTGGTGGAGAGGAAGGGATTTGTATGCTCAATGTGAGCTCAACTAGTCATCTGGCTCTCGACACTTCATGTCTTCAACCTACGGGCCTTGATACATCATCTCCTTAGTTACCCCTAGCTTGTGGGGGTAACAATTCCTATACTAGAGAAGAAGTCCTTGAGGATGCGAATTTTCTTACTAAGGTCATATGTATTCCTTATTATAAGAAAAATATCATTGACATAGAGAAGAAGGATGATGACTACACACACACACACACACACACACACACACACACACACACACACACACACACATGGAAATCAAGGTCAAGATGATGCGATAATTAGCGATAGTTTTGTTTATGAGTGTATCGTGTGGGATGTTCCTTCAACTTGTATGCCCCCTGTCACCTCTTCTCATGAAATGTTGTTCGACCCATTTCCTCTATGTTTGGCTCCATGACCGACTGAGAATGATGTGTAGAGGATGGCGAAGGAGGTGGTTGTGTACACGCTAAATGAAGCTAGAATTTATGATGGATAGCTTGACAACCATGACAACTCTTATGTAACTTGACAACCATGATATATATATATATATATATATATATATATAATTAATTTGTCTAAAACTTTAATGAGTGGTTTTTAGTATTTGTGTATGGTATTTTGTTGGTATAAATTAGTATGTTTAATCCATTTACACTCTTGTATAATTTGTAGGTGTAAATTAGTAAATCTTACAGAATCATAAATTTATACATGTATATATGAAATTAATCAAATTATCAATAATATTAATAACCAATTGAATTGATCCCTTAAATTTTTCTTTTTTAATTTATAATGAAAGTAAAAAATATATATAATACAAATAAATAAATAAGGAAATAGGTAACTTTTTAAAGTTAGAAAATAGTAAAAAGAAAACAACAACATAAAAGAAAATAAATAGTATGAATAGAGACGTTGCACACTAAAATCAAAAGTGTGGTTGGTGTGAAAGATGAGAAATGAGAGAAATTTAATGATAAGATTTTTTTTGAATTGAAATAATTGAAAGTTTCATTTTATATAAGATATTGTTATTTTAAATAGGAAAAGTGATTTGAGGTTTTGAATTAAAATTGAAATAATATAAAGTGTCACCTTATTTTTTTTTCACGTGAAAACTTTTGAGCACTTCTCACATTTAGTGAATCAAAGTAACGAGATAAAGCTGTTATGCAGCTAGTACTTGCCTAAGAAAATAAAATATATTGACAACTTGTGTTAAGAAGGTAGGGATTGTTATCCCCGTTTTCTAGGGATAACTAGGAGATCATGTCTCGAGGCCCACATGTCCTAGACATGGAGTACCGAGAGCGGGATTGACCTAAGCATGGCCCTAGAGGGCCCATCCTTCTTCTTCTTCGCCAGAATTGTCCTGTCAGCAGCAACAACATCCATCACCATCGGCTTGGACTTGCATTAGAGAATACTCTTGCTCCATGAGGTAATTGGTCTAGGTATCATGGTATGTGTCATGTTTGATCGTTATAACTTTCAAATATATGCATCAGGTTCCTTACATTTCTGACAATTGCTTGGATCTTACACTAACCCACTTGACCATTGCTGGTGGGATTAACGGGGTGCCCTAGCAAGCTTGTATCCATGGGTTTTGGTTAGCCACCAGGGGGGATTTGAAGAGCCATCGTTCGCTCCCACCATATTATCATTTTACATCTTATCTCCCATACATCCATCCCTTTCCCCTAGTCCGGGCATTAGGATGATCTATTTGAGGGGTTACACTTTGTCCTGTGGGAAGAAGGGGCTAAAGGCCTAGGAGGTAAAGCAGCTGGTAAAAGGTACAAGCCATAGGAAATAAACCTAGAGATGCCTCGCCCAGGGATCCCCGAGAAGGCAATAAAAGGCCTCTTGATAAGAAACAAAAGGGACCCGAAGAAAAATAATAAAACAAGGCCTAACCAAGAGGATGGGAGGTCTCATCACGAGCTGACCCATTATGTTCATAGGTATCTAGCAGTATGACGTTGCCATTATCTAGTCACCACGCCAGGGAAATGACCCTTGGTTGCATGGCCAAGGGAAAGGGGGTCTCATCACAAGTCAATCTTATCATTTCTGCGAAAATACTAGTGGTTAACACTGTCAGCTCTGGTCACCACGCCAAGGCAGTGTTCTCTGGTCAGACCTTGAAGTAAAAAAGGAACAAAAAGTAATAAACAAAGAAAGAATAAAGGCAATAAAGGGGCTTGGAAAAAACTACATCCATGATAGGTACAACTCGCCTCCTACAAAGGCACCCACGAACAATACCTACCCCTGGTCTTCACTATGACTGGACATCCTCAGACCATACCATCTCATGCTACATGGCTTGAATAATGTCCTTTGGAAACTTTCTTCCTCTTATGGATACTTGCCCAATAGGTCATCTTGTCTCTTTCTTCAACTTTGTATAGTAGGTCAGTGTAATGTCTTTGAGCTATTAGATGATATGCTAGGAGTCTTATGCATGCATTTGA
>JASDQU010439600.1:21556-54567 GCA_032191745.1 Picea mariana
CATCTCTAGGTCAAATAGACTGCTCAACAACTTTTGAAGCCATATAGCTTTGCAGCTAGTAGAACATCCGGCAATGTACTGTGCTTCCGATGTGCTGAGAGAAATACTGGATTGCTTCCTACTCTTCCACGAGATCATGGCTGATCCCAAACTAAAACAACATCCGGAAGTTCTTTTTCTGTCAGCAACACTTCCTGCCCAATCTGAATCAGTGTATCCACTCAATGTGAAATTATGATCTCCATCATAGCTGAGACCATTATCTATTGTACCTTTAAGGTACCTCATCACATGTTTTGCAGACACTAGGTGAACACATCTGGGCTCTACTAGAAACTGACTCAAGGTGTTCATGGAAAAACAAATGTCTATCTAGTGTTTGTCAGGTACATTAGTGATCCAATAATTTTTCTGTACAGTGTGGCATCAATAAAATCTAATGAAGTATCGACCAGCAGCTTCAGCTTCACTTCCATGGGTGTATTCATGGGTTTTCATTCCAGCATGTCGAATATCTTTATGTTCTCTACCGTGTACTTCCCTTGGTTAAGGAAGATCCTCTCTAGACTCTGCCATACCTCAAGGCCTAAGAAATAATGCATTAGGCCAAGGTATTTCATTTCAAATTCCAAGGCAAGTCTCTTTTTACATTCAGCGATGAGCTTTTCTTCTCTAGTTAGGAATAAGTCATCCACATATAGCAGTAAGATTACTGGCTCATTATCCATAATTTTGAGGTAGAGATTTGAGTCTGCTTTACTCTTGGTAAAGCCTAAGCTCATCAAGAAACTGTCTATATGGCCATACCAAGCTCTAGGAGCTTGCTTCAATTCGTATAAGGCTTTCTTCAATCTACAAACATGAGACTTCTTGTCTTCAACCTCAAATCCTTAAGGTTTCTCTATATACACCTCCTCTTCGATGACACCGTTTAGGAAGGTTGTCTTCACATCCATCTAGTGCAACTTCCACTTCATCTTAGCTGCAAGAGCTATGATGGTCCTGATCGAAGTGTATCTGGCCACAGGAGCGAATGTCTCTTCATAGTCAATGCCTTCCTTCTGGGAAAATCCACGAGTGAAAAATCTTGCTTTATATTTCTCAATACTTCCATCAACAACATGTTTTATTTTGAAGATCCATTTTGATGATACCACATCCTTACTTTTTGGTATGGGAACTATTTCCCATACATTGTTCTTTATTATGGATTGGTATTCCTCTGTCATGGCATCTTCCCATTCCTTCTTTTGAATGGCTTCTTCAAAGCTGGTAGGATCCTCATCTAGGAGATCACACATCAAAGCCGTGTAACTGGAGATTGCCTTTGGTCTTTTCACCTGTCTTGAGGTTCCTTCTGGAACACCATACTTCTCTCCATCTTGAATAATCTCTCTTGCCCAAGCAGGCTTTCTTTCATGGGAGAAGGTCATTTGAGGAGGTTCTTGAACTTCTGTCATATCATGGTCTTCAAGAGTTTCCTCATCAGGGGAAGTTACGACTTCCCTCACTAGTTCTGCAGCTCTGGGAACTTCCCTCACAAATTCTGTAATCCTAGGAATTGTTGGTTCCTCTTCATACACTTCTTCAAGCTGGCATCTTCTTGATTTCTTAAGTGTTTCTTCTTCATCAAAGGTCATGTCCCTGTTGATATCAATGTGGCAGTGACCTGGTATATAGATTTTGAAGGCCTTGGAGACCTCACAGTATCCCACAAATATTCCCTTTTTTACGGAGGGTTCTAGCTTGTTTCTCTTCTCTTTCAGAATGTGTATAAAGACTGGGTAGCCAAATATTTTGAGATGGCTTGCCTCTGGTTTCTTTCTGATAAACATCTCTTCCGGGGTCTTGAACCCAAGTGCGCTATGGGATAATCGGTTCTGCACATAAACAGTTGCCATTGTTTCTTCTTCCCATAAGCACATAGGAAGATCTTGATCATGGATCATGGTCTTCACAGCCTCCATAATCGTTCTGTTCTTCCTTTCAGCTACACTGTTTTGTTGAGGATTGTAGGGAGTAGTGAGTTCCCTCTTGATCCCAACATCTCTGCAGAAGTTCATGAACTCTTTTGAGGTATATTCTCCTCCATTATCTGACCTGAGTATCTTAATCTTCCTTTCATAAACATTCTCTATCAATGCTTTGAATTCCTTGAACTTGCTGAATACTTCATCTTTAGATTTCAAGAAATATATCCAGGTCTTGCGAGAATAGTCATCAATGAATGATACATAGTATACATACCCACTAATGGAGGATGATGGCATTGGGCCACACACGTTTGGATGAATGAGTTCAAGTACTCCTTCTGCTTTGTTGTCCCTCTTTGGAATAAGATTCTTGATATTCTTCCCTTGCGCACATCCATTGCATATGCCTTCCTAATCAACCTTGAGTTATGGTAAACCTGTGACAACTTTGCATATGTATGGTAGCACCTTGTAGTTGATGTGGGACAATCTTCTATGCCAAAGTTCGCATGAGTTTTCAATGGCATGGATCATGGCAGTCTCTGGGTGACCCTTTAGCTTATATAAGCCATTTTCTTCATTTCCAATGACGATTGCTTCATTTATGGTTTATCCTCTAGCCCACATAAGAACTTCTCCATCTATAAAGGCAAATCTATAGCCTTTCTTGTCTAAAGATGATATGGAAAGTAAGTTATTCTTTAAGCCTGGTACATAGAGTACGTCCTTCATCTTTATTGATTTTTCTGAATCTAGATTGTATTTTGATTCTCCCACTCCCTTGATGGGATATTGGTAATCATCTCCAAGTGTCACTTTCTGAGAAAACTTATTTTCTGAAATACAAGAGAGAGTATTTCTCTTACCCGTCATGTGCTTTGATGCACCACTATCAATGAGCCATGTGTCCTCTCCAGGTGTTATCGATCCTAAGAGGGCCGAGATCAAGACATGTTCCTCAATCATTTTTGTAGGTGGCTCTTCATCTTCGACAATGTGGGCATGTTGCCTCTTATGTTTCCTCTTGTATTCTTCTCATCTGACTAGACAAGAATTCACCTTGTGTCCCATCTTATCACAATGATAGCATTGTATGGATGAGAGACTTCTTTCCTTGCGTTTTCCTTTCTTCTGAAATCTCTTTGGATGAGATTCTTTGTTATTGAATTTGTTTGATGGTTGAGGCTCTCTATGAGTCTCCCTTTTGAGGTAGGGTTTCTTCCTTCCTCCTTTGGTGTGAGTGGCTAGAGCTTGATCATCATCCCTAGCTAGTAGCACTTCACGATTCGCTACTCTTGTTTCTTCTTGGATGCATTCTTCCCATAGGATGTTGAACTTCAGCTTCTCCTTTCTGGCACATATCATCTGGATGAAAGCATCCCAAGGTCTTGTGACACCATTTAGTGTCGTCATTATGATTTCTTCTTCATCTATGGTATCTCCAATAGATTCTAGTTGTTCTTTGAATTTCGCGATTCTGGAGAAGTATTCCTGAATCATTTCTCCTTTCTGCATCCTTGTATTCTTCAGTTGAGTTCTAAGATTCATCTTCCAGTTTATTTTCTTTCCTTTATATAGTCTATTCAAGGCATCAAACATTTATTTCAGGGTCTTCTTAGATGACACATAAGGGATCAGATGGTCCTTGATTAAGTCTGCAATGATTCTTTTGGCCCTTATTGTGTCCTTTTGATGTTTTGTCTTTTCTATGGCATTGTAAGCTTTTGGTACTTCATTTTTGACGAATCTTTCTTAATATAGATAGCCAATACAATGCCAATACAATGCCAAGAGATCTTATGCTAAAACATAAATTCCTCTCCAAGATATGCGCCACTCTCTCTCTCCTTGCCAGTAACAGATCATAACTTGTCTCTCAAACTGAGAAAGTGTGTTGTAATCAAATGAGGCACTAGCCTCCTTTATTTATACAAGTTCTGGTACATGTGAAGTGTCTCTTCACTGGCATGGCCGAATTCTCACTCTGGGTGGGTAAACCCACCTTTATTATATTTTTGGGTCTCAATAATAACTGTTGGGGCTGACTTCTTATTCTGCCTATTAAAATTGTCTGTTGACCAATCCGCAAAAGGGGATTTGGTCCTAATACAATAACCGACATGATCAATCCACAACGGGGATTGATCCTATAAATAATATATCAATAATAATAAGAATACTCTTTCCAGTTACATTATTTTAACAAATACATGGAGTTGCATTTTTTCCATGTATTGAAGCCTCCCAACTTTATCTTACCTTTAACACTAGGAGGAAAGATGTATAATGTAAACAATTTGCTATCACAATTCCATCATCCTTTGTTGATCAATGATAGAGTAAATAATTTTTCAGTTAGGAGGTTACTTGAATGGCTCTGGTGGAAGTTCGCTTTCACCTAGCACTTTGTAAAAATCAGTTAGTGTAAGTTTGTTGAAAAAAATCTCCTTCAGGAGCATGTGTGTTTTCTTTCTTTTCAAGTAGATAGTGTACATATCAGCTGGTGGTCCTCAGCAGGATGTTTTTGAGATCGACTCCACAACCCAACAGCTAAGGCACTGGAACTGTGCATTATTGGTAGCTCACAGGGAGCATGCCATCCCCTGTGGAGCCAAAATGTTATCACTTATAGCTGTCAAAGGGTCGCATGATGACAAATTCCGTGGTTTGCACAGAAGCGTCCAAACGCAACATTCAAGAGAAGTCTATTTCAGGCTTCAATCACTAAACAAGCAGGTTTTATTTTTCAACGGTGGAGATCCCATAAGCAGTTCAGATCAGCAGCTCTCGAGTGGTTAGGATTTTGAGGTAGCGCAAGGATTAACGACTAGGAAGAGGAGTCGAAGTCCTGAAGTAAATATGATCCATTGAAGGTTGAGAACACACGTTGAAAGATCTCTCACTTTGGAATATTTACTTTGGAGGATTGCACAAGCAAGCAGAAGAAATCTCCTGAAGCCCGAAATCCCGAAGTAAATCTTGCCCACCCAAATCTAGAGGACACGTGGAGGTAGATCCCTCACTTCAGAGGATTTACTTCGGAGGATTGTGGGATTTGTGCATTGAAAATTCCCTAAGAGTCGAAGCTCGAAGTAATTGTGAGTCATTGACCTTCACAGCAAGATCCAGGGTCCATCCAAGAGCGGTGTGTGGCATAAAAAATGGGGCTTTCCCAAATCATAGATCGCGATCAGATCAACGACTCACGTGTATTCGGCATGTTAAAATTGTACAAGGATTAGTGGCTAGCCAGAAGCCCAAAAATCCTAAAGGTCTCGAAGTAAATCTCGGTCATCTAAATCAAAAGGCCAGGCGTCAACAAATATCTCGCTTCAGGAATTCAGAACTTCAGAGGATTTCCTGAGAAAGCAGAAGAGAAGGCCTGAAGTGAAACTCCTGAATTAAATCTTGTCCGTCCAGATATAGAGGGCACGCGTCGCCAGATCTCACACTTCGGGAATTCGGTACTTCGGAGGATTGAAAGAGCTATACATTGGAAAGGCCTGAAGCTTGGAATCCCGAAGTAATTGTGAGTCGCTGATATCCACAGCAAGAAGCAGGGTCCATCCAAGAGCCAAAAGTGGAGCTTTCCCAGATCACACATCATGACCAGACCAATGACCACTCTTCATTGTAGGGACACAACTTGATCGAACGTTAAAATTAATTAGGGGTCCCGCAATCGAAACTGTGGTATAGTAAAAGAGATACGTGGAAGAAGGTGGTGAATTGTGGGCTCAAAAGAGGTGTGAATCCAAACCACCTTTGAAGGCCCTGCAATCACGTGCTCATATAGCATCAAATCCAAAAGTAGTGTGTGGTAGCCCCCTAGGCATTAAGCCTCATCCTAGTCCCGATGAAGGATCAGTTAATGAAAAAGGAGTGGTGGTTGAAACCTTGACTCACTCCATAAATGGAAGGCAAGGAGGGTATGGTCGTGGAGACAGAGATGTCAACCCGAGGTACCATGGTGGACAAGTTTTTCTGCAGGCCCATGCTGAGCTGAATTTGTGTCTGGTAGGAGGATACATGCACAGTATGATAGAAGAAGGCACAGACGTAAAGCATTGAATGGGATGGCCAAATCACACCCCTGGTAGTTTTGGACTGATCTGAGTATAAATAGATCAGTTCAAGATTTTGTTAAGGTCGTCAACTGGTTGAGCTGAGCTCCCTACTGTATAATTTTGATGCCAAAACTATTCTCTGGTTATGTATCAAATTTGATACTTTCGCATTAATAGAGGTAAACTTCTTTCATCTCTTTATTTAAACTGTGCTGAAACACTCGAGCATGGAGGATCCAGTCAAGGGTTTTGGTTCTATTGTAATGTAGGTTTGATTACAGTAGTGTTGTGACCATTTTTAGTCTGCTTCTTTGTTACCTTATTTCCCCTTTTGTTGAAAGGCTCGGGCATGGAGGATCCAATCAAGTTGTTGTAGTTGCATGATAATGTAGGTTTGATTATTGTGTTGTTGTGGCATATTTCAGTGTCTGAAACTTGAGTTCAAGAGTGCTCTTGATCCTAATTTTTTCTTCACCGATTTGCTTGAAAGTCGGATGCTCATAACAGTCTTGTTCACCTCTCTCACTGAGTCTTCCTTCTACTCACACTTAAACTCAAATGACTGACTGAAGTTAATGAGTCCCTCACTTCCTTGTGCATTGCTTGTCTAGTTTCTATGTTAAAATCATTCTTGTACTGAGTTTTGTCCATTTGACCTCCACTCATAAAACCAACATCCACCAAACATTCTGATGGGTGCTGGCCTTATCCTCTTGCAACCAGAGGGTGACTCTCGGTGCTAACACAAGCCATAGATTTTGGAA
Source organism: Picea mariana (assembly GCA_032191745.1). Classification (NCBI taxonomy): domain Eukaryota; kingdom Viridiplantae; phylum Streptophyta; class Pinopsida; order Pinales; family Pinaceae; genus Picea; species Picea mariana. The sequence continues at coordinate 28,361 of JASDQU010439600.1, forward strand.
CTTTGAATGTTTCCCCTTTGGCATTTATTTTATCCCACTTGAGAACCAAGTCCCCCACTTTGAATTCTTATCTCCAGCCTTATGTTTATCAAACCATTTTTTTATTATGTTTTGATGGGCTACAAACTTCCTCCTAGCCTCTTCTCATTATTCTTCAACCATAAGGAGGGTGTCAATCCTCTGTTGCATGTTGGATAAGGGTTGTCCTCTTAAGGACTAAGAAAGTTTCAAAGATGGGAGGTATAGGTTAGTTGGTAGGATGGCTTCTTTCCCATACACCAGAAAGTAGGGAGAATTCCCTAGAGCTTCCTTAGGGGTTAGCATGTCAGCCCATAGAGCATTATGAAGTGCATTGTGCTAGTTCTAGTGATTTTCAACTACTGTGTTCTTAAGGATTCTTACCATATTTTTATTAGTAGACTCAGGGATGCCATTCCCTTGTGGATAATAGTTGGAAGACTACCATACAATAATCCCTTTATCTAATTCAAATTTAGTTAAGAGAGTAGAATAGAAATATGTAGCATTATCAAATACCAAAACTGAAGGTACCCCAAATCTCGTTATGATGTGTTTCTCTAGAAACAATGTCACTACTTTTTCATTGACATGAGTGACGGGAATAACTTCTGAACACCTCGTAAAGTAGTCAGTTTTCATAACTATATATTTGTGTTATTTTGACGAATTCATATTTATCTATCCTATTATGTCTATGCCCCATTGCTCAAAAGGTCTGGAAATTGTCACTGGTTTCAATGGAATGGTTGACCTTTTCGCTTTTCTAGCACTAAATTGACAAAATTTGCATTTCCTAACATATGCTTGCGTGTCTCTGAATAAATTTGGCCAATAATATCACGCCCTTAAAATTTTGTGAGAGGTGGTTTCTAAAAGTAAATGTCCCCCCATCGAACCATCATGAAATTCCTCTAACGCTCTCTCAACGTCTGCCTTTTCGAGGAATCTTAGCATGACACCATCATAATTCCTTAAAAAAGGTACAGAATTAATGAGACAATACTGAGTGGATTTTAGCTTGAGTGCTCTCCTTTCCCTAGGCCTTAAGTGTTCGGGGAAGGTGTCGTGATGAAAGAGATAAGATAAGTCGATATACCGGGAATCCTGTTCAGGTGGGATATAAATTACTTCACTACGCCATAGGGACAAATCATTATCCCAACCCAAATTCTCTGGTTCCCCTAGGTCCCAGGATTCTGCAACCAACCCACACAGTCCTTGGCCCCTGATTATCTTTGTTGTTTTAATGTCTAGATCAAATTATTTGATGAATACCATCCAATTATCTCTCCTTTCTCCCATTTTCTTTTGTGTGAAAAGTGACCTCACCACTGGATGGGGCACTATCACCTTAGTATGGTTCTTGAGGATATAGGCTCTAAAGTGTTTTACTGGCTTATAGATCACATAAGCATATTTTTCAATGGTAGGGTAATTAATCTTGGGTCCTTGGAGGTTTTTGCTCATAAATGAGATAGATCCCTCGCCATTCGTGTCATCCTTTTGAGTGAGGATGACAACCAGGGACTGATTGGAGGAAAAGGTGTAAAGGAAGAAATCCTTGCTGAAATCGAGACTCTGTAAAACAAAGGCTTGGGAAATGGAAACTTGGATTTCATTAAATGATTTTCTTCCTTCCTCACTCCATTTAAATTCTACATCTTTGTGTACCATCCTTTGTAATGGTTTGACTATCTCTGTGAAGTTGGGTGTGAATTTGTTTACGAAATCAATCTTCCCAAAGAAATATTGCATGGCCTTCTTGTTGTGAGGCAATGGGAGTTGCGAGATGGCCTTTACTTGATTGGGGTAAATATTGATGACATCTTTAGAAAAAATGTGGCCGAACAATTTTCCTTCCTCCACCTCTAATATAGTCATTTTTAGGTTCATAGATATTTCATACTTCCTACACCTTTCAAAAATTTGGGTGAGGTGACTAATGTGTTATGTTCTATTCTTAGAGTAAATCGTGACATCGTCTAAATAGACCACTACACATTTTTGTATAATCCCTGTGAAGTCCACATCCATGGCTCTCTGGAAGGTTTCTCCTATATTAATCAATCCAATTGGCATGTGTTTATAGGCGAAAGTACCCCACTTAGTATGAAAAGTTATCTTCAATCGGTCTTCTTCTGATACCAAAAAATGGTTATATCTTAAGAATTTGTCTAGAAGTGAAAATATTGTAGATCAAGATACAGTCTGTAGGAGCTGCTCCATAGGAGGAATGGGATAGTTATGTTTTTTTGAAGCCCTTTTGAAGTTTTTGAAGTCTACACACAAACGAATTTCCACTGACTTGTTTTTAATAGGAACTAGGTTGGTTACACATGTGGAATGTCTCACTTGAAATATTATCTTAGCGTCCAAGAGTTTTTTCATCTCTTTATGCATTAGAGGTTCAAGGGACAAATGAAACTTTCTTAAATTGTGTTGGAACAACTTGAATTTGGGTCTTAGTTGGATGGTGTGTTGAATGATTTTGGTATCGTACGTTTTCAAATCTAGGTAGGACTAGGCAAAAACATCCCGATATTCTCTAAACAGCTTTAGGTAATCTTTATTTTCCTCAGTGGATAATGATTTCCAAAGGTTAATATTCTTGGGGTCATTGGCAGTTCCTAGATTAATAACTTCATAGGCAGGGCAAGAACTGCTCATATTGACATTCTTAGGATGTTTAAATTTCTCTCGTAAATTGAAGAGATTTTCGAGGTTGACCACTCCCTTAGGTATAATATGAATTTTGGGTTCGGTTGATGTGTTGCCCTTTACTTCATTATTCTCTCCATCTTCATGCTCAGTGAGTATCTTCTAGAAAAATTTGTCATCAATGGCCAAATCCTTAAAGTTTTCTTCATTAGTCAAAAAGGATATTATTTGTTCGTCCACTTCAAATACCCTCCAGTTAGTGATTTTTTCAGGGATAGAAGGTTTGTATAACAAATCTATAGAGAAACCACAGGCTTCATAGTCTTTCAAGGGAGATAATATCAAGGTTGTTGTGGCTAGGGAATCAAAAAGTATATTTTTAGATCGAGGAATGGTTGTGATGTTAAACGCCTGGAAATTTTCTATCAATCTGTGAAATTCCTGCTAATAATTCCTTAAATGAGGGGAATTGCAATGAATAGTGTTATTTACTTGTCTGAAGATGATTTATGAATCACCAAAGGTGACTAGTTCCTTGATATTTAGTTCAATGGCTTTCTTAAGTCCTTGAACTAGTGCCTTATATTCGACGGTATTGTTTGTGCATTCAAACTCTAATCTACATGACAAAAAACTATGCTTTCCTGTTGGATCAATTAAAATGCATCCCACATCGGCCCCTTATTTGGATTTTGATTCATCAAAGAATAAATTCTATATCTCATAAGTGAATTTGGGCACTTGTTTGTCTAAGTCTACTTTTGAAATTTCCTTTTCATCTTTTACGATCTAAGCTTGAAGATTGTGTTCAGGTTTACCACATAGCTCAACTATTTCAGGATTGTCATGTAGTGGCAACTCTGAACTTTGTGAAAATAATACTTCGGACAAGCATGGTGAGAAATCACCAAATTCAGAGTCATAAGAATAATTTCCTAGCACCGAGAGTTCAATAGAGGAAGGTTCGTTAGGATCCTCCAGGTCAGTGACAGTGTGCTTCAAATACTTTTCCCGGTTAATCATGATCATGTTAGGATTTACCTTCAATGGTAACCACAAGTGAGACCAATCCATACTAAAATATCCATGTAATTTTTCAGACCAATCCCTACTTAACAACATCATATAGGCTTATGTAATATCTACAATTATGATGTCTATGACGTGGTGGAATTTTGGGTTAGATGCGATCTAGATCATGGCATCCTTCAGTTCACCAATTTCCTTAACTTCGGTTCTATCGTTGAATAATATGTGTGTCACTTTTGGTAGGGGTAGCATTCAACTTCCTACATATTGACAGAGGCATGGCCTTCAAATAAGCATCAGAGTCAATTAAACAATTGTGTAGATTTATGTTGTAGATTTCCAAGGTTAAAAAATCGATGGGACAAATGACAAAGGTTTCTTATTGGAAGACACTATATTCACATTAGGCCTTCTAGCTTCTTCATAGTTTCCTTTCCTCGATATTGGATTTGGGTTAGGATTTAACATGAGATTGTCATCATCTTCCAAGGCTTGTAACAGTAGATCCTCAACTTTCAATTTTTTCAGGTATTCTACCACATTATATTCTAGTTTGTTGTTTCGCAAACCTGTAACATTGGGGAAGGATTAAGTGGTTGGGTTGGTTGAGCCGAGGAGAATTTTTCTCGGACCTCTTAGGAGATTGTTCTATGACAGGTTGATTATGCATGACGGGATCCCTTGCTCCTAGTTTGGATTGCTAGAGCCTCCGGTAATTCCTCTTATTCTAGAGGGATATCATAATATTATGTATGGCTAACATCCCATAGAACCATAGTTGTTTTCTCGGGTGGCTCATTAACCTCATATTCTGCAATATTTGATGTTTGGTTATTGGATTGTTCAGTTATAGCACAACCATCCTGGAAATTATTGGACAATAAGTTTATGGCATTAACCCATTGAGGGAAGTCATTTTCTAAATGATGTTCTTGATGGTAATTACAATAGGAATCAGAGGCCACTTCCCCTAAATCGATGTTCAATTTAGAAGGTGGGGGTTCTATGGCTTTAAATGGAGGAGTTCTTCTAAAAAATGGTTTATAGGGTCTAGGGTTTGACGTGCCTTCCCCTGCGTTCCTTTTCATGTCTACAATTTTGTTAGATATTTTCTTAACCATTCTTTGTAGAATTTCCAAGTCATCATTATCCTGTTCAATGCTTTTTTCTGTTGGTTTACCTGGTGATCCTATTAGTAAGAGTTCCCTCCTAGGTGGTTGTTTTGTTTCCTTCTTCACAAGGATATCTAGATATCTTTGCATCCTTTCATTTGAAATTCAATAATTTTGGCTTCCTCAAAATTATCATCCAAAGTGAATTTAGTAACCCTCTTAATGAACATAGATATGGAGGATGGTAATGTGTTAGCATATAGCTCAATCATCATCTCTTGGGAAGGTTTAGTGTCAATTTGAAATTTTTTAAGGATGGTTGTAAATATCTAATTAAATTCTTTGACCTTCTCTTTGGGACCCATGGTGGCAGAAAAAAGCTAAGCCATCAAGGCCCCGAGAGTTGTCTCTTCAGCAAATGTATCCAGAAATTCCTTCTGAAATTTGTTCCAACTATGAATGGATCTGACTGGGATATTGTAATACCATGTTGAAGCCAAGTTCTCGAAAGTGTAACGGAAAAATATGCACTTTACATCCTCAAGATGGACATTCATCAATCTAATTGCCAATATGAATTTCTTGATGTGATCTTTGGGCGACCCAGAGGTTTCAAGATCATATTTTGGGAGAAGTTTATTTGGGTGCCTAGGAAAATGGTGTAATCGTTCTGGTATGGCCAAGGAATCCCTGGCCAGGGAAGATGGTTTTTATCAGGTTGATCATTACCTTATAGGATGTTTTCATTGTTGTTATCCATATTGTCTGACTTGTTTTCTAAGTCCTCTGAGTTGGATTTTGCTTCTTCAGATTCAAAACTTTCAATATGAGAGTGTGTACTTGCTAGTGGGGTGACAATAGGGGTTTTCGGAATAAAATTGAGAGGTTGTTCAATTTCAGTTAAGGAGAAATATACTAGGTCCTCAACTGTATGGACTACAATGTGATCTGGGGTATCCACTACCAGTATGATAGTTTGTTTCCTACAGGGAATAAAAAAAGCTAATGGTAGTGCTCTAGTAGTGCTCCGATTTGATGAGAGTGTGATCTGGTAATCCTCCTAAATGTGTTGATTTCAACATGGGGAATCACGTAGGGAATTTTTTAATGAAGGTACAAATCATCTTCATCATTTGGTGACTCACTAGAAGTAGGGGTACCTTCAATATTAGGGATATCATGAGAAGGATTGGCCATGCATGTGGGTTTTTTTGAATCTATAGGTTATTTAAGGTAAGGTTCTATTGAAATACCTATTTTTACCAGCCATGCATTTTTTCAAGCCCTCCTTCTAGTTCCAAATCCGTTGAGGGGTAAACATTCCGTTTAAATCAATAGTAGGAATCACCCCCAGAGGCAAGGCCTAATTAGACTCTTCCCTGTTTAAGGTAGCGTGATTCTCTGAATGGGTGATCCGATAAGTTTCGATGTTATTTATTTTTTGTTTAAGGTTGGATCTTCTAGACTCTTTTCGTTATTATTTTATTTATGAAGTATTCAATAACTAAATTCAAAACAAGGTTGAGTGTAGGTTAACCTTCACCAACATCATGTAAATAAAATATATTTCCAATAAATATTAAACAATAATAATTTTCTATTGATCAAACAATAATATCATCTAAGAAAGGAGATTGTGTGCGAAAATAGTAGGTAACTAGAAATAATTATGATTACAGTATAACACAAATTATTTTAAAACACCATCAGAATTTACACCAATATTCATTTATAAATCATAATCATTCAAGATAGCTTAAACATAATTACAATCTTACTAAATAGCTCACAGTAGATAAATGCATCTAGAACAGTCCACGGACTACAATAATCCACAAGCTTTCGCAGAAATTTGTCTTCGACTCAAGATGAGCTTCAATACTAAACTCCAAAATAATTTTTCATATAACTATCATCTATTACAAAAAACCATCCACCTTTCAAAATGAATTTGACCTCCTTATTTATACGAAAATCTCATGCAAATATTAACAACAATGTTTACTTAACAAAAAGAAAACAAAAGATAAGGTCGATTGCTTCTATGTGGAAGCTATCATTAAGCTTCAATCAACTCAAAGGGTTATCTCAGTCATACTTAGACCACCGAGAGAAAATATTCTCACAAGTATGCAAATATGGGAATCAATGATTCTCCATCGGCATGTTGAGCTTATCCTTCATTTCCATCACCCGGTCTCTGAATTTTTCCTCCTCGGATCCTAGATGTTGTAGGGCCCACACTACCCCTATCAGTCCATCAGTGAACCTATTAACCTATCCTCTTTTTAGTATTCATATCTACTGAACTTCCGTTTCAAATTCAGCATCGAGCTCCTCGAACTTTCAGATTATCGTGCGCAGGTTGAAAAAGTCGTTGGGTGTGTCGATTTTTGGGAATATAAGTTTCCTCATATTTTGATGCATGTTGTTCCAATTCATGATAAATTCTTCCCATCATTCATGCACTATCCTACAATTCTCTATCACTAATTTTACCCAATACTCTTATGTTATTTTGAACCTAACCAAGCTCTCATCTGTGAGCATCATCACGCCATGTTCCTCAACTACTCGACCTTTATGGATTTCTATGTTGTACTCAATTTGTTCTAACATGTGATGATATTTCTCTGGCCATTTCATAATGTCTTTGTAAGCTATGAGTCCCATCAAGTTTTCCTCCTAATAGCCAATGATCTAGGTCATGAAAATATCTCTTTCAAACTTAAACTGACTATAGATCTCTCCTAGATCAATTAACATGAATCTAACTACTTGTGTGGTGTCCTGGTAATATTCCACTTGATTCTTGAATTGCGCTAACTCAACTCTCATAGATTCAGCTTCACCCTCATCCTCTCTTGCCTTGTCCATGGTGGAATTGGATATAACCATGCATTCTTCCAATAGTTCACTCACCTTGTACCTCTTAGAATCCAGTAGGGTCTCTTCCATGGTAATTAACATTGCGTTGTCTAGAGTGAGTCTCCTCTTCTTTCCCATACTTCTTACCACTACCTTCCTATTTCTATCATAATCTATATCTTATACATCAACCACCTCGTCTATAGGCTCTGGAATCATCTCGTCACCCCATTAGAGGGAATTTCCCAAGCTGCATGGTGTATGAAAATTTTCTAGCACTACCTCCTTACCTTTTCCAACTCCTAGCTTAATGGGTGAATTTACACTGTGTTCAATGTTGGAGGTATTATTCGTGACCCCCTCTATTATAGTTTCTGTCGAATTCGTTGACCCTGGGAGTGTAGAATGTGTTGACGATCCTGTCTGGGTCTTTTAATACCCTTTGTTACTCTCCAACGCTTCATCAACCACTCCTTTTCTAGAGTTACCTCCTAATGAATTATCAACATTGGGGTTCCCTTTTTCTTCTCCTTTTCCTTTTGTCTCATCCTTTGTGATGTCATTCCCGTTACCATCCTCATATTTATTCCTTAGAGTTTTTCTTTTCTCTCTATATCTTGGCTCTTCTTGACCTTTATTACATCCTTCCCCTGTATCCGGTGACTATGAGGTTCGATCTAAAGAGGTGATATGGCCTTTAGTTGTATTCAGACCTATATCTATGTCCAAAGGTTTTTGTCCTTGGGTAAATTATGTGTCCAACATCCCTATTACTACCTTAGTCAAAATAGGAACTGTAAGATACACCTCCCCTATGTCACTATCATATACCTTGATCAAATCAACAATAACATGAGCCACTCCCCTTAGGCTAGATGGATTTGTTGAAATTGTAGTTGATGGTTGGGCTTCTGGTTCTCTTGTAGGTGTTCACTTTGAACTCATTTGTTCATTATATTCCCCAATTGAGGTATTTCCAGGGTTTTCCAACTCCTCTTCCTCTCTAAGAATGACTGGGGTTATTACCATGGATGTTATTTATGGCGCTATGATAGTTTCCATTTATAATTTAATCATTCTTTTTGCTTCTTCTAAGAGTCTTTTTGCCTCTAACCTGTCAGTTTTATGCTCTGAACCTTCCTACTATGTTTGTGTCGTTGCCTCAACTCTTTTCTCTAAAAATTATAATTTTTCATCCCCGAGAAAGGCCATGAACCTTGGTCATCCATTTCCCTCACCTCTGGGTCACTACGAGTCATGAGTTCTGGGAAATCTTCACAATGATTTTTTTTGTATAACTCAAGCCAGGAGGGAAGGGTTACCTTAGATTTTGTATTATTGTAGGGAATTTCCCATTAGAGGGAATTTCCCAAGCTGCATGGTGTATGAAAATGTTCTAGCACTACCTCCTTACCTTTTCCAACTCCTAGTTTAATGGGTGAATTTCCATTGTGTTCAATGTTGGAGGTATTATTCGTGACACCCTCTACTATGGTTTCTGTTGAATTCGTTGACCCTGGGAGTGTAGAATGTGCTAACGATCTTGTATGGGTATTTTAATACCCTTTGTTACTCTCCAACTCTTCATCAACCACTCCTTTGCTAGAGTTAACTCCTAATGAATTCTCAACATTGGGGTTCCCTTTTTCTTCTCCTTTTCCTTTTGTCTCATCCTTTGTGATGTCATTCCCATTACCATCATCATATTTATTCCTTAGAGTTTTATTTTTCTCTCTATATCTTGGCTCTTCCTGGCCTTTGTTACAGCCTTCCCCTGTATCCAATGACTGTGAGGTTCGATCTAAAGAGGTGATATGGCCTTCAGTTGTATTCATGCCTATATCTATGTCCAAATGTTGTTGTCCTTGGGGAAATTGTGTGTCCAACATCCCTGTTACTACCTCATTAAAAATAGGAACTACAAGATACACCTCCCCTACGTCACTATCATATACCATGATCAAATCGGCAATAACATGAGCCACTCCGCTTAGGCCAAATGGATTTGTTGAAATTGTAGTTGATGGTTGGGATTTTGGTTCTCCTGTAGGTGTTCACTTTGAACTCATTTGTTCATTATATTCCCCAATTGAGGTATTTCCAGGGTTTTCCAACTCCTCTTCCTCTCTAAGCATGAATGGGGTTATTACCATGGATGTTATTTATGGCACTATGATAGTTTCCCCTTATAATTTAATCATTCTTTTTTCTTCTTCTAAGAGTCTTTTTGCCTCTAACCTGTCAGTTTTATGCTCTGAACCTTCCTACTACGTTTGTGTTGTTGCCTCAACTCTTTTCTCTGAAAATTCTAATTTTTCATCCCTGGGAAAGGCCATGAACTTTGGTCATCCATTTCCCTCACCTCTGGGTCGCTACGAGTCATGAGTTTTGGGAAATATTCATAATGATTTTTTTTGTATAAATCAAACCGGGAGGGAAGGGTTACCTTAGATTCTATGACATTTTGACCATCGTCTCCAACTTTGGGGAAAAATATAGCTTCTTAAAAAATGAGCTAGACTCCTCTTCGACTCACTCATTTAATCCCTTTGGGGTCTATCGGAAATACAACAACTTAACCTAGTATCCATTTTGTTAACATAACTACAGAGGAAATTATTATGAATACTTGCGCATGAAGATTTTCCCGGGTCGAGTACTCACCAATCCCAAGCTTTGTAATAAATACAACACAACTCAATCCTTAAGAAAAACTGAATCAATTGTGAGTTATCGTGAAAAAATTACAAAGTTCTATGTGAATTATGAAATCATTCACAAATAAATTCAAATAAATATCAGTTAGCCTCTCATCACGTGTGCCATCTTTCAAAGTAAATGCGATGAGAAAATCGACGGTGCGAAGGGACGTTGGAATGGTCTATCTATTATACCTTCGGTGGAGATGAAGGTATAATGTTTTGATGCATGTGGTTTGATCGGGATGTGGACGTGACATCTATTAGACAATCCAAATTATTGGAATACGTGAAGATTGAAAATCTATAGATGGACAGTCCTGATGAGTTCGAAGATCTTCGAAGAGACCCACCTGATGGACTAGACTGCTCATAAAATATTATTAATCGAGCATCGTCAAGGAGAGGGGTGCGTGATGAAAGATATGTTTTGGCTTCTTGGTCTGCCGATGCCGATGTCTATCGGTGTTCAGTGTTGACCTCATTGTTTTCACCTTTACCTGTGAATAACATTGGGTGTCGATGTCTGATGTTAATTGACGTCGACGACTACCTCTTGGATTTACCGACGAAAGTTTTTCTGTTGATATCGCCAATGTCCAACACTCTTGGTGTTGGCCCTTTTATGAGTGAGATGCACATTCATGCAACTGTCATTTGAAATGGCCGACACATGATGTCGATCGGTGTCAGCGTTCTTGAGGATGTATCATGTGGTTTGACACTTGTATTGGTTTGGAAAACACCTGATATTTATGGACATTGTTGTGTCAGGTGTCGGGGAAATTTGCTTCTAGTAGTGATGTCAAAGACCTTTCTAGGAAAATCATTAAGTATCTCATGTTTTTTTTTATGCTCATGTGAAAAATATGAGATTTGTTGGGGGTTTTCTAGGTCTTTTAAAAGAAATTCAAACCGTAACAACAACAAGTAGACAAGGGAAAAATGGAAAATATGCAACTTATGTAAAATAAAAAGGAGACAATGAAAACAATAAAATAAAAGTGGTACCCAGAAATTGAAAATTTTGAGGGTGTGTTGAGTGCTAAACAAACTGACGGAGAAAAATTTTGCAGTAGAGAAACTAGTTTGATGAGAAGTAACGCATTGAGAGAATGAGAATTGAACATGAAAATTTTGCAGCAGTTGAAGGAATTCAAGCAAGAGACATTAGACAACAGAGAAAGAGTTTAATGAAAATATGATGACAAAATAATGATTAGATTGATTGAGACCCTTGGTAGAAGATTTGCATAATAGTTCCCCAGGTCATGAAAAACAAATTTTAGGAATGGTAGGATTGAATAATGAAGTAGACCCTCATCGATTCCATAAAAATATCCCCCCAGGAACGAAAGATCATTGGACCATCCCTATAGAGTTCCCCGATGGATCTTAGGAGGAATAACTTGCAAGTGAGTATGGAATTTGGTGGCGTCCTATAAGAGATCGACAAATTTGATCATATGGAGATCAAGGAATCGATACATGTAATATGAAGTCATCAGATCCATTGGAAACCATTCACAATAAACCTTGTATATGTGTATCTTTCTATACAGTTGGCGGTTGTTGTGACTAATTTACCTATGCAAATTGGTATGCATGGTCGATGCACAATAAGGAGACTTATGCAATAATAGAGACCCGAGTATCTAAATCGGATGGACGAAGCGTATGGAACTATTTTCAGTCTCATTTCTCCTTAGGTCCTATTTCACATATCCTCTTGTAAATCCCCCAATGAAGTCTGGACCACCATGGAAGGAATTTTTGGAAAACAGGATGAGATGACGGGATATATACTCGAGGTGGAATTGCTCACTTTGGATCCAAAAACCTTCAAAAATCTACAAGAGGTTTTTACCAAATATAAGTATTTTTTGTCCCAACTCAAGTCTTGCAGGGTTGATAAATCTAAGGACGAGAAACAAATGGTTCTTACCATTATTTCCAAACTTGGTCTGGAATACTCAATGTTTGTATCCACATTTCATTCAGTTAGGCTGGCCTCTGGAGCTACCTATAAAATTCCTTCTCTTGAGGCCTTTATTGAGTCTCTGACGCAAGAGAATACCACAAGCTCATCATTATGGGAAAAATCAAAGTCTCAAATACTCATGAAATTGCTATGCAAGATGGTAGCAGTCACCAAAATCAGAAATCTAAAACCCAATACAAAAGAAAGGCACATGCAAAGACAAATAAGGAAGGGTACTCAAAACCCTTCAACGATTCCTCTGGATCCAAAGGTGGAAAGAGAAGAAAAGGGGAGAAATGAACTTACTGCCAAAGAGGATTCCATCCAGAATCCACGTGCATGCAGAAACAAATAGATCAAATGGAACAAATGCTTCATCAAAACAACCTTGGAGATTGCATCACTGAGGGTGCCAAGAAGAAGAATCCATAAGATCAAAACCCCAAGAAAGGTAATTCTTTCCATGCTTTTATTTCCATTGAATTCTCTCCTGATGCTTGGATTGTAGATTCAGGTGCCTCACACCACATGGAGTCCACAAAAGAAGTATACTCTTCATTGGACGCATGCAAAGTTCCTCCTGTTCTGATGGGGGATGACTCTCCAATTGAGGTCACTGACAAAGAGAAGAGTTGAACTCACAAATGGAAGCTTCGAGAATGTGCTACATGTTCCCAAACTTTCCGTCAATATTCTCTCCATCTATCACATAACAAACTTTGGCACCGGGAAGAGAGTATTATTCACACCTTATGTTGTGGATATCTATGACATGGAAACCAATTCCAAGTTTTCTACCGGTGAGGTAAATCATCAATCCATACACTACACATTTTATGAGGTAATTCTGCATTACTTCTTACACATGTTGATGAAAGAAGTAGTATATGACACAAAAGTTTTGGGCATTTAAATTTTAGATATATGGAATAGCTTAGCAAGTAGAGAATGGTTAAAGGTCTACCTGACATCCACTTCTCCAAAGGAATTTGTGAGGGATGTGTTCTTGGAAAACACCCTCAAGAGAAATTCGACAAAGGAAAGACTCATAAGGCCTCCTCTCCTTTGGATCTGAACCTCAATGATCCCATGGGACCTTTTCTGCATCCATCAATCAGCAAAGAAAGGTACGTGCTCATTTTTTTTATTATTTCTCATTCCATACTTGGACTTTCTTTCTCAGGTGAAAATATGAAGTCTTTCAGTATCTCAAATATTTCAAAGCCCTTGTTGAGACATGTTGGAACAGGGGCAGACCCAGGTTTCAACGCTACAACAATGCACCAACAAAACCCTAACTATCGGCCCTTTTGGCAACACCTGCGAAGCAGATGAAGTCTCACCCGAGGTAGAGGTAGGGGTGGTTGCAGGACTCAAGTGTCTACAAACTTAGTTGGGACACAGATATGTGATTCGAACACTTAATAGAACACTCAATAGTTAACATTCATCAATGCACAGTATGAGTTATAGCGTAGTTAAACCTTAATTATAGATTATCACAATATTCATCCAGATCTACTATATCCAAGCACCAAGCACATCCACATAGGCCGGATCTAGTATTCATTCACACTATTAAGCATAGAGAATTAACATATCTATCTATCATTCATCTACATCAAATCACTAAGCAAGTTATCATATAAGCACATCAACGGATTGCACAAAGCAGAGCAACACAATATATACGTGGTTCACCCCCACCCTGGGGCTACGTCCACCAACTCTTTGTCTTCTTTATTATCTTTGGTCAAGCTTCTTACAGGAACATAACATTCAAGTTCTACTCTGTAGAGGACAGGAGATTTCCGTGCACTCTGCTAGATCCTTCTTCTTCTCGGTAGGGTATAGCACCAAGCCTTCACACGGTCTCTTACAGTTACTTTCACTAGCCTTGCAAGCCTCACACAGTATGCAAAAAACATTTACAACTCTTGATCACACAGATCCAACTTTAGCACTTAGCCATTCATATTCACTACATCGTCTTAGCATCTATTTATACATACAAAATAGGCCTAAGCATGGGTAAACCCATGGATCGACATCCAATACCCATTGCATAATTTTGAATCCAAGAAATGGCCCTAAAAGGGGCCGAGATCCCACGATCTCCTCTTCATCTTGCGCTCTGCCTTCGATAGCCTGTCGAAGTCCTAAAATTAGGTCAAACATGACCAAGTATCCTCAAAACTTGGTCAAGGGCCAACAGGCCCCCAACACTCACCTGTGGCTCGTCTCGAGTCACTCTGATCTGACTAGTTATGCTTCAAAAGACTCAAGCTTGGCTCAAGCTACTTCAACTTGTTGTTGTTGCACGACCTCTTGTTCAACAAACTCTTGTATGACTACTTTATTGACAGATCCCTCTAGGCATTGTTCAGTTGCAGTGACAGCTTGCTCTAGGTTCGCTCCTCAACCTTCAATCTCTATGAATAGTTGGTAAGCCTTATCCTGTATAGGTTGGAGCCTCTGAGTCACTTCCATGAATTTTCTTTGGATAGTGTGGACCTGTTGTTGGGCAATGTGCTACTCTTGGGATCGCTTCATTCTTTCAACTACGCCTATATTTTCTTTACTTGATACTTTGCCTCTTGGAGTTGTGACTCTAGTGCCTTCAGTTCTGGATTCTCAGTGATTTTTTCATAGGTCTGGGAACTGTGATCAATGAGTTTCTTACATTCCATGGCAAGGGATTTGATTCACTCAACTGTGCTTCGAGCAGTTGCTTCTCTTTGATCCGTCACATCCTGCGGGGTGCTGGGCACTGTGCGGATCTCTAAGTCTACTATTAGTTGTTGTAGATGCTGGATTGATTCTACAAGATGTTCTACTTGATGAGTGACTCGGTCTTCTGCTTGTTTCTCTAATCCTGTCACAGAGCGGAGTGCTTTGTTGACTTCTTCCTTCACTTCAAGTTGATCTGTAAGCAACTGTTCTTTTTCTTGTTGCATCTTTACTTTATCTTCTTCAAAATTTTCCTGGAGAGAAACCTTCTCCTGCTCTGCAACTCTGTGTTGTTCTATGATTATGCCTTGCACTTGCTTCAAGGCCTAGGTGGCTTGTTCTGTTTCTTCTTGAGTGTGTCAAAGGTGAGCTTCGACCACATGAGCTAGTCGATGGATTTGGGATGGCTCATCTCCCAACTCTGGTTCTCTTGATGGCAGGGGCACAGTGGAGACTACGTGACTAGACTGAAGGGCCTGTTGTACCCCTTAGAGTTTGACTTCAATTCTATCATACATTTCCTCCTACTTGGCTTCTTTTTTCTCTGTAATTTCCAGTGAAACATCGTTTAGAGATGCAATGATGAAGTCAAAATCATTGGCAGTAAGCACAGTCTTCATCTTGGTCACAGTGGCTTTCGATTTCTTCTGGGAAGAAGGTTTCGAGGGAGAAACCTTCCTCTTCTTCAGGGGATCAACCTTGTCTCTAGGTGGTTACTTTGCCTTGATTTTTTTCATCTCCCTTGTTGTTCATCTCTTCTACTTCATCATCACCTCCTTGGTCAAGTGATACTGAAGCAGTATGTCCTGAGGTGCTGCTTAATTCTTGGAACTCTTCAGTCTTCTTCGTTCTACTGGGGTTGGTTGTATCATGTTTTTTATGCGTGGTCTCTAGGCTGTGAGGGTTAGACATCTTTGCGGGGTCTACGGAAATAAGGAGGTTTGTGGACCAGTCCTTAGTGATCTCCTCCAGGTCTTCTTCCATGAGTTTGTAGTACGACTGAAGCGACTCCTTATGTTCATCGGCTCACCCTATTAGGTAGATGAAGTGTTGATCTGTGCAAAACTTCATTAGGGGTTAGAACCTCTATAGGGTGTTTGAGGTCATGCAAGGTTCAGCTTCGATGGCTCTCTTTAGTTAAAGGTAATATGTATGAAAAAAAATGTTTGACTGCCACTATTTATTCTTATCACTCGAGTACCAAAGTGTGGTCAACTTCATAGCAAGCAGCTCGAACGGTTCAATATCTAGAAAGGTCACACCTTCCGACATCTCCTAGGAAAAAAAGGCGATGAGGATCACGAGCAAGCTAAAGTGAAACTCGTAGCCCTGATCCAATGCTTCGCGACAGTCTAGTTCTAGTTGATTAACTAGGTACTTCACCTAGTTCATCTGCAGGCCTTCCATGCACTTCCCTGCGAGATCAATGACAAAGCCTGTGACCTACATAGGTATGCTCTTCCTTACTAAATTTCCCACTATGAGATAGCAAGCTAGGCACACTACACCATTCTGGATGGAGGCTACCTTGTATCCTCGCATCCCTTTTTCAACATTGTCGTATGTATCTTTGATCTTCTGTGCTAGTGTGTGATCTGTGGCTTTTCCTAGATATAACTCTTGTGGGTTGGGTCCTTGCATACTTAATCCAGTGATTTTATGGATCAACATTAGATCATCTGTAATACGACAGTCTATCCATAAGTAACCACCATGTTAACATGAAAGTAATATCTTGACATAGGCGTTCACTTCCTGGTGCCTTCCGAAGTGTGGGATTTTCAATACATTTAGCAAGTTGGACTGCGCGAGGTTCATCATCCACATTGAGGGATTATATTCGAATTATTCCCCTTCATCCTGGTCAAGTATTTGTACGGGCGATCATGCTATAGTTCTTTAAATATCTGAGGTTGAAGTCACTAAACTTCAACGATGTGATATTGTCCTGCTGCGCATATCCCCTTCGAGAGGTACCCAGTAACCATGGAGTACTTGAAATCTCTTGGCACGCTATCTTGACTCACCGCGCCGGCTAGAGGTGGGATGTAATCAGGCAATATGGTTGGGATCATCTTCACATTTGCTAGGTCATCTCTATGTTTGGTTCTCTTCTTCGCTGATGGTCTGGATGATCTGGCTCTGCGAGCAGTCAACGGAGAGGCTTGCACTCCTCTCGTCGATGACGCTTGAATACTTGTAGACATTTCTCTTTCAGACATTACTCTTTCATTCATTAGGTCAATGAGAACTTCTTCGACAATTTTCTCTGCAGTGCTAAGCTCGTTCGATATGCACACTCGTGGTTGAATATCTCGGGTTCAAATAGTAACTAGTCAATGCAACAATATGGATGGAAATAATGCAATGATCACTGTGCAAAATCAACTAATATGTAGGCTCAGATTCACGGTTATAAAAAGTGTTCTCGTTGTGTGGCGCAAAGGGATAAATAGATAACAAGGCAACGGATCTCTTGGAACAGGTGAAAATCCTTCATTAACTCAGTTATGTCCGTTATGGTGCAGTCCCAATGGTCTGTTGGTGAAATTTCTGTTCATAAATGCCTTTCTACCCATTCGGGTCATTAGTCTAATGGTTATACTGTTCCCAACAACTATATTTCATCGCCATGGCGAAGTGCCATGTGACGTTGTTATGATATCTCAGCGAAGTTCCAATTTTGCAAAATTTCTTTCTACGAAGTTCCTTCTGGAACTTTCTGTAACTTTTCGGTCATATCTCTCTTTTTACTTAGTTTTCAGGCCTTCTTTACGGTGAGCTTTGTCTTGGTATTCATTTTTCCATTCTGATTCTTATCTTCTTTTGGCAGAGTAACTTTGCGTTGTTGAGATTATTTCCTATAAATTAGGGGTAGTACTTCATCTGTATCTGGAATAGGTACTTCAGTCTTATGAAGGTATTCTAGTGTTCTTCCCACTTGGACATTCAAGTTTCTGGAGTTAAATAGCTTCGCTTAGGTATTTTATTCTTCAATCAAGTGTGTGATCCTCCTTGTCATGAAATCTTTTAATTCTTGTTTTTTCTTCTCTAAGATTTCTTCTTCTTTCCTTCTAGCCTAATCTCCTTCAATCCAAGGTTTTCCTAGTAACATATAAAATGGAGTGTTGTTCTCAATACATTTAACAACTTCAAATTATTCCTCCGTTGAATTTCCATGAGCACTCATAGATATCTAGGTAAGTCTTCCACATAAGGTTATCATTTTTCATCTGAATAACCCTATTCCTCCCAATGAAGGAATCATAGCAGGTTTTCCTAGAATTTCCCAAGTTCTTTCTGTCATAATATTCACCTGTGTTTCCTCATCCAGAACACAGTCAATGTCAAAGTCTTCTATTCTTACTTCAATACATTCTTTTTCTTTGAAGATCTCTGATAAGCTGATATGTTGGTGGTCATTCAGGGTTTCTTTCATCTGTTGCAATTTTGTCATAATCTCAGTTGCTTGACCTTTCTCATGGTCTCCTTGTATCATATTCATCCTTTCAATCTTGGAAATAATTCTAGGGAAATCCAATACTTCATGGTCCATAGATTTACAACAGAGGAAACTAGGCCTTCTTCCAGGGAATTCCTTAGCAAGATGTCCTGGTTTTCTGCAACTGTAACAAAGAGTTAATCCTCTCTTTCTCTTAAATGATCCCCAACCTTTCTTGTACTGTGCACTAGGATCATGGTAGCTAACTTGCAGATAATTGTTTCTAGGATCTTGCATCCATTTGTTAGTCCAAACATTCTCTCTATGCATAGGTATAACATATCTTTCACTATTCTTATCAGATCTACTCATATCAAATCTTCTTTCATCTATCAGTGCCCTAGTTTTCAAGCTAGGCAAATCTTATCAAACATACCTAGATCCATACTTTAGAAACAAAAATTTACACTAATCTTATCTTTTGCAGAGCACAAAGCTTCTAGATCTAAAAATTTTCACTATTCTTACCTTTATCAGAGCACAGAGCTTGCAGATCTTACCTCTTTTCTTCATATCTGACTTGTCTTCTTGGCATGGAGCTTCACAGATCAAGTAGAATACTGTGCACTAGAGTGATAGAACTATGCATAGGTATTTCACAATTTCAAGTCAGGTCTTCACACAAAGCTTCTTCTTCCTTAGTTCCCAGCAATCACAGTTTCAGGTTGGATCTTTACACAAAGCTTCTTCTTCCTTAGTTCCTAGCAATCACAGTTTCAGGTCCCGACAACAAAACCATTTCTTGGCACAAGGGAAAACCTAGGGTTCAACGCTACAACAACGCATCAACAAAACCCTAACTACCAGCCCTTTCGGCAACACCTGCGAAGCAGATGAAGTCTTACCCAAGGTAGAGGCAGGGGTGGTTGTAGGACTCAAGTGTCTGCAACCTTAGCTAGGACACAGATATGTGATTCTAACACATAACAGAGCACTCAACAGTTAACATTCATCAATACCCAGTTTGAGTTACAACACCTTTAAACCCTAATTATAGAGAAACATAGTATTCATCCATATATACTATATTCAAGCACTAAGCACATCCACATAGGCCAAATATAGTATTCATTCATACTATTAAGCACATATCATTAACATATATATCTATCATTCATCTACATCAAATCACTAAGCAAGTTATCATATAAGAACATCAACACATTGCACAAGGCAGAGAAACACAACATATACGTGGTTCACCCCCACCCTAGGGCTACGTCCACCAACTCTTTGTCTTCTTTATTATCTTTGGTCAATCTTATTACACGCACATAGAATTCAAGTTCTGCTCCACAGAAGATAGGAGATTTGTTCCCACTCCGCCAGATCCTCCTTCTTCTCGCCAGGGTATAGCACCAAGCCTTCACACAGTCTCTTACAGTTACTTGCACTAGCCTTGCAAGCCTCACACAGTATGCACAAAGCATTTACAACTCTTGCTCACACAGATCCAACTTTAGCACTTAGCCATTCATATTCACGACATCGCCTTAGTATCTATTTATACATACAAAATAGGCCTAAGCATGGGTGAACCCATGGGTCAACATGCCATACCCATTACATAATCCTGAATCCCAAAAAGGGCCCTAAAAGGGGCCGAGATCCCACAATATTTGCTTCGTCTTACACTCCGCCTTAGACAACCTATCAAAGTCCCAAAATTAGGTCAAACATGACCAAGTATCCTCAAAACTTGGTCAAGGGCAAACAAGACACAATCAGGAAAGAAGATAAAAGTCCTTTGAATAGATAATGGTGGGGAGTATGTCAACCATGAGATAAAAAATATTTTTCTTGAGGCTGAGATTCAGTTGCAACACACAGTTCCTTATACTCCTTAGAAAAATGGACTTGTTGAGCGGAAAAATAGATCCTTGAAAGAGATGGCATCTTGCATGTTCCATGCAAAGTCACTTCCATAGAGATTATGGGTTGAAGCACTTAATTGTGCAACCTACATCCAAAATATATCTCCACATAGATATTTCAAGGATAAGACCCCCTTTGAGGCTTGGAGCGACCTCAAACCGGAAGTGACCCACTTTCGTATATTCGGTTCTCATGCATGGGCCAGGATTCCCTCTGAGAAGAGGAAGGCACTTGATCCACAGAGTAAATAGTGTATTTTTATTGGATACCCCAAAAGTGTGAAGGGATACATACTCATTGATCCCTCCATGGACTAGCTCATCATTGAGCGTAGTTTCCAATTCGAGGAAAGTATCTTGCATGTAAATCAACAACCGCATGCAGACACTTTTGTTCTTCCACCTGTCAAAGATGATGAGCATGCACGTGCATAATATTCTTTAGATGAGATTTCTAATTTAGATGATTTAGATACTGAGTCAATATAGTCAGATCCAGAGTATGTGCACACAAATGCAGATGCAGAGCCAAAGCCAAGGCCCAAGTGGGCCAAGACTACTCTTTAGGATGCAGGAGATCTTGTTGGGGATCCGACTGATACTAGGAGGACTCCATCTAATTTTGAGGAGCCTCCTCTTGCACTCACCACCACTGAACTAATGCCACCCAGGAATATTTTATTGGTTCATTCTTTAAATCCACAATCCTATGGTGAGGTTGTTGGGAACCCCTTTTGGGAATCCGCAATGCAGGAGGAGTACAACTCCTCCTCGAGAACCAGACTTGGGATCTGGTACACCTTCCTTCAGGAAGGAAAATTGTCAGGTGCAGATGGGTCTATAGGTCAAAGAGTGCAACAAATGGATAGGTTAGTAGATACAAAGATAGGCTAGTCTCCAAAGGCTTTCAACAGGTGCACGACATTGACTATGACGATACCTTCGCTCCAATAGCGAAGATGGATTGCATACGCTTGGCACTTGATATTGTTGTATCCAAGGGATGGGAATTTCATTAGATGGATGTGAAGAATGTATTTCTTGATGGAGATCTCTCTAAGGAGATCTATATGGAGCATCCCTAGGGCTTCATGCAAGATTCATCTTTGGTTTTTTGACTAAAGAAGTCAATTTATGGCCACAAGCAATCCCCGAGGGCATGGTATGCAAAGATGGAATTCTACCTACTGTCACAGAACTTTGTACGTTGTAAGTCAGACCCGAACGTTTACATGCTAAGGATGACTGATTCAATTCTACTCCTAGTTCTTTATGTTGAGGATTTGTTGATCATCGATTGCTCAAATTCAATGATTGTTGCAGTCAAGAGGATCCTACATGACAAGTTATTGATTATGGACATGGGTCCACTACATTTTCTTCGTTGGTCTCGAGATTAGTCAGGATGCATTAGGAATCAAACTATCTTAGGCTAAGTATGCATGATATATACTCGAGATATTCCACATGACAGACTGCAAGTCTTCCTCGACTCCTTTCCTATTAGGAGTTTGACTTGAGGATGGTGGGGACACTCCACTGGTGGAAAACATACTATAAAAACTAGTGGGGATCTTGTTATATCTCACACACTCCAGACCAGACCTCTCATATGCAATCGGAGAAGTCTCCCGGTTCATGTAAGAGTCTCGTGAGATACACTGGAAGGATGCAAAGCATATCCTTCGATACATACAGGGAACCATCATCTTTGGGATTCACTATGCAGCAAACTCTACATTGGACCTCATCGGGTTCACTAATTCTAACTCGGTTGGAGACAACATTGATCGTAATTCCACATCTGGTTACTCACTCAGTCTTATTTTCGGGCATATCTATTGGTCGAGTAAGAAGCAGGTTTATATTTCTCTATCTTTAGCTGAGGCAGAGTACGGAGGGGTAGTCAACATAACCATTTAGGCTATGTGGCTACAACATTTTCTTACTGAGTTGGGCATTCAGTTTAACCGATCGATTGTCATCTAGTGTGACAACCAGAGCACCCTGAAGTTTTGAGAGATCCATTTCAGAGGTAGTGGATGAAGCACATCAAGATACACATGAACTACATCTAAGACTTAGTAAATGAGCAGATCATCGACCTACAGTTTTTTCCTTCAACAGAACAAACTTCAAACATCTTTACCAAGAACTTCACTGAGTAGAAGTTACATTCCTTGCGCAGTCTTCTTGGAGTGAAGGACAGAATTTACTAGCAACTATCAGTTCTTTTTTGATACATTGTACCTTGAGGGTGGGGGGTTTCCCATGAGGTTTTCCCTCTTTCCTCATTTATTTCAGTGTGTCTTTTGTTTTAGGGTACCTAACATGGCTTCATTGTCGTGACCCATTCTTTATTTTCACCATAGTGATGTTTAGGGGGGGTGTTGGAGATACTTAACACACACATAGGATTTATTTCTCCTAAGGTTTTCCCTATGTTTAACAGTCATTATTTTGTCTCCTATAGTTTAGGGAGAATATTCATTTTCTTACATTCTAGGAGAATATTCTCTTATGTTCACACTTCAGTTCGATTAGTTGAGTGGAGTCTTGATGCCAAATTGGTTAAATCACCATGCAACATTGGGATCATCACTGCTAATGTGCATTGTCCTTGGGATTATCACCAGAATAGCACATTACCCTCACTTCATTATGTTTCAGTTAGTTAACTAAACACTGAGAGGCTAGTTAACTCAGACTAGGTGGCACTTAACTCCCGTAACTGTCAGTGTGTGTCCAAATCACTCTATACCACCACTATGGCGCATTGGCTTCTCTTCTAGTGCGAATTACTTAATTTATACAGAGTATATCATGTGTAATTTATCATTCATTCATTTAGTTAATACAATTCTTTGTTCTCTCTCTTGTTTTCGTCTTTTCTCATTTTTTCTGCAAATTGTGTATGTCCTTCTCTAGCTAGATATTATCTGTGTAGGTTCATCCACATTTACACTCTCCATGTGGTCTCATTGAAGGTAATCCGCGAAGAAAACAAGAGAACTCCAATACCATAGGGAATAATGCTAATAAATCACTCACATGAGGTTAGAAATCACCGAGCAAGTTGTCTCCATTGTAAAAATCCATCACATACAATATCCCATGCACCAATTAATCTCAAACCATTATAGGGATCAACAGACAACATGTATCCCAAAAATCATGAGGTATCCCCAATCATGTTGTAAACACTTTTGAAGTAACCCAAAAGATAACAATAATTGCATAACATTCTAAAATATATCAAATTTTCATTTCCTTTTTGTTACACCAACATTTAGAAGGGCCTTGTGTTTTGATTGGAATGGTAGTTTTAAATCCCCAAGTTTACCAAAATTTTCAAATAGAGTTGAATAATTGGGAAATTTTTTTTTATATTGTATGCAATAAACAAGACACCCATCTTTTGATTGAGAAGGGGATATACAATTGCTGAAAATATAGTGCGGACTAGGGATTTCTACATTGCCCTCTCACATTTGTATGATTGACTTAAGAAGTTCTCACCCAACACCAATGGTCTACTTGAAACCCAAATTTTTGAGAAAGTAAATTTCAAGTGGCTTACCAATGTACAAGTAACTCTATCCTACCCAACCATACATTTAAACAACCAACTTAGAGACCATTCTCCTAGGTTTTTCTTACCACCTGGTACTTTTTCATGGAATTGTGACAATATACCCTTAGGAAAACTATAGTAACCCTTGATTGACCCCCATTAGATTACATCACATTTGGTGGCATACTTGGGGATATTGTATTAATATTCTAACCTTCACTTTTGTAACACTAACCTTCCTCCATTGGATTTCATCACTTATTGAGAATACACAATTGGAAAGCCTTTTTTTTTCAATAATTAGATTGGGATTTGATAACTTCGCGATTTTCTATAGTATAAGGTTAATGTTTGAAATTATAAAGGAACATTATGTTTAATTAGTGATCAATTCAACTTTCCAAAATATTAAAAAATTAGTCAACAACAACTTGAAATTAGAGGATTACTCTATAGCTCTAGAAACACATATGAAATGTTAGGAAATGTAGGATGTAATCAAACCCCTTTATTAGAGTAAATCAAGACCCTCCCAGTGAGGGCATTAATCAAAATCCCCTCCTGTTGGCAGCCAACCCAATTTTTCTTTGATTGCTCTCAAAAAGCTTCCTACACCCCTTGTGGTATTACGACAAATTATAGTCGCATTGTGCTAATGGACATTCGTCTCATTTTTGCGACAATTACAATTCAATCTCGATTCAGTTTTCACAACTACAAGTGTGAAAACACCTCTTTTGTTGCTTAGATTGTCGTCATTTTTTGGTTGATTTGCTGAAAGACACTTTATCACATGACTGCTAAAGGTTTTATCGAACTTATGTCTTGATTACATGTTTAGATATGTTTGATTGCTAAACCTTTGGGAATAAAATTTATTGGTTTTGTTCTGATCTTATGAAAATTATAATGGATTTGGTCTTATTTCTTTTATCCTTATTATGGATTCTCACTCAGTCATTATATGAAAAGCTTTGGATCATAATGTTTTCAAAAGATTGGAATGCAAACATTTCCATATGCACCAAATACATTGGCAAGTTTACAAGGTATAATAACAATGGTTTAAAGGCGCATGGGTTGATCATATTCGACTTCATGAATTAATACTTGGCATGCTATTTGCAAAGTTGCTTATACATTGAATGTTTCATAGTCCCGAGCTATGTATTAGCAGTAAACCTTGTGATTAAGCAATTGATTGACACAATAGAATTGGCACGATAGATCGATAGTTAATGTTGGTACTGTGTTTGGTTTAAACTTAACACTTGGCGCATAATGATCACATGAGGTGTTGGTTCTGACTCGGATGAATGGCACGTAGAAGTGATGATTCACCCATTCGTTGGTCGATGCATTTTTTTTAAATGATTATGGTTTTAACAGCTCTGTACAGGTCATTAATGCAATGCATGGCGATGGTAATCCCACCACCTTCGCATGCATAGAGTTGTTTTCGGTCTCGTCGAGCATTCAAGCTATTGAAACCCTATCGTTTTCACGCTGTGCATTGTTCATTCAGTGTGAACCTTACCATGTACAGAGGTTATGGCTCCTGTTGTGAGGGCCGAACCTAACGGATGCCAAGCACTATTGACATTCGATGGTGCGTATAGCGACCTTGAAGAATTCGGGTGGCTTTCGTTTATAAGGAAGCTCGATGGGTTTAACATCTCTGTGGCTCGAAAATTCGCACTGTCATTCGATGGATGCCGAGCCAAAGTTGGAGATGTTCAGCTTGAAATCACCGAACAATCTCTCAGCCTGGCAACTAGCCTGCCTGTTAATGGACAAAAATGGTCCAAAAGTTACAAGGTAAATGATGTCCCATGGACATTGTTATTTCGGTCTCGGACAGTGAGGTCGTGCAACTGAGGTTTACCTGCGAAGATGTTGAAACCCCACTGGTATGATCTCTTGATGATTATCAAGCAATTCGTCACTTGTGAAGGCAGGTACGGGTTTGTTTTCTTGTTTCATATACGTTTGTTAATGGTATTTATGGGTTTCGAGCTTAGTATGCCGCACTATCTGCACCGAAGTTTATTCAAAATGGCTAAGAGGTACAAGCGAAGTCAGGCTAACACTAGCCTCTTCCATGTTGGGTTGATTAAAATGCTTGTTGTTTATGAATTGGGGTTACGTCGTGATTCCTG
>JASDQU010439600.1:56744-68749 GCA_032191745.1 Picea mariana
CATCTCTTCTCAAAGATAATCCGCCACCATTCCAGCAAGCTTGTTTCCGTTGCATTTTACAGCTTCAGCTTATTTTGTTATTAAATAGAAAACCAGTTTTATTGTATCTTTGTTATTTTGTGTTAAGCACCTGTTAATAATCTGTATTCATTTCGTTATGCTCGTAAAATCCAGATCATCACATCTCATCTTGTTTTCCAAAGAGTCCTTCCAAGGTGGTCCAGATCTCATTTGGAGTCTTGCATGTGGCAACATGAAACCACAAAGCAGTGGAGATCAACTCAAGAATTAGTCTTGTGGCATCATCCTTGCCTGTCTCATCTTCTCAATCACTGATGTAGGTTATGTTTCTGTCTCCATCGTCAAATTATACAATCCTTTCCTTCTGAGTTGGAATTTTGCCTTGGGCTTCCAATCAAAATAATTGTATGGTGTGAGGATTACCACCAAGTTTGGTTGTATAATAGTTGTCATATCCGTCTCTCCCACTGATTCCAAGAACCCCTAAAAATTTACTCTCAATCTGCAAGTGAAAAATTAAGAAATTAAGAATTCATATCAGTTTCAGAAATAATCTTGCGACTTACTTTCTGAGCAAACGGTGAGGAATCTCGCCAAACGATTGAAAACCCACTTCCAAAATGGGTCAATTTACTTTCCTCTTGGGAAGTTTCCTCCAAAATGTAATATTTTGGGATCAATGAATGTGGAAAGGTATGGCCACAGATTCGTATCAGTTTCAGAAGGCTATCTTGTGGCTCACTTTCTGAGCAAATGGTAAAGACTCTCGCCAAACGGTTGAAAATCACTTCCAAAATGGACCGATTTACTTTCAACGCAAGTCGTTTCCTAAAAAAAGTTAATAGTTTGGGATTAATAACGGCTAAAATGTATGACCACGGATTTAGCTTGCCAAAACTCTGATTTTCCTTATTCTTTGGCTTGTCTGGCTTGCTCCAAGTAGCATAGCTCTGATTCCATGTCAGTGTTTCATGGAAACCTGCACAAGAGATCTAGATAAAGCAAGTACAATCAAAGCTTATCAAAAAAGGAAGAGAGATTCAATATGGAAGAATGAGAAAATATATTCACACTACTCCAATGAGATGATGATTGATACATAGATCATGATCAATATGATACAATGAATTAGTGGAATACACTCATATATAGGGAAAAGCGTTCCATAATTAAGAAAAGCAATCAAGCAATTAGCTTTCCTTAGGAATGCATGCATGCATAATAGTGATGGTAAAAATAGAAAGTCTAAATAGAACTAGTCAGTTAACTTCCACTGAACTAATGTGTCAAAAATAGAAATTTCTCCAACAAGAGATCTCATCGACGTCGCCCCCCTGTTGAAACTAATTCTAGAATATTCAAACTAAACAGATAGTGAAAGTGAAGCAACCCAACCTTGTAGAGGATAGCTCATCGAGTATATAGATAAATATTTCCAAACATAGGACTCAAGCCTAAACCAAGAACGAGTACAATTAGAAATTGAAGATATCTTGACTAAAGAACATCCACATATTACATCCACTGAATCAAATAGGTCAAACTTGACTCTAGAAAATATTACTACATCGCCCTCCAAGTCGAATTTGACTAAATATCTTGCAATAATTCTATTTTCTAAAACAAAATAAAAAATGGGACTCGACCACATCCCTATTTACGAAGGCGACGAAGATACCAAACAACATTGGTTTGTTTGTGAGAAATTATGGGATGTTGCAGATATAGTCAAAAAAGATAAATAAATGGCTCAATTTGGAGCCGCACTTTGAGCCAGGGATCTTACCGGGTTTATGAATTTCATCGACAATCAAACATGCACGAAAAATGAAATAAAGAATGATTTCCTCTCTTTTTTTAAGACACAATATGTAAGCCATTTGGCAGTGCAAAAACTGAAGGAAATCAAACATAATCCAGGTGAAAGTGTGTGAGGATATGACAAAAGATTCAAGGATTTACTATGTCAAATACCTTACGCAATCGATGAAAATACACAAGTACAATGGTACGTAGTAGGACTACTAAAAAATATCAGAGCTCCATTAAGAATGTATCACCTTTCGACATTTGAAGAAATCCTCAAAACAGCTCAGAGGATTGAAATGGACAATGAAGGATCAGTTAATTCGTCAAGAACTAGAAAATATTGGAAGACAAGATCATAGAGCTACAACAGACAATTAAAAACATATCAGTCACTCACAAGGAAATCTGGTGTACCAGTTTCTCTAGCAAAGTACATACTAAAGACTACTACAAATTTAGAGATTCCTTAAATCTAGTAGTTAGGAACATCCAAATCGAAACTTATTGTGATATCTATGAAGCCTTGACCAATGATGCAACAAGAGATTGTTCACACAATCTAAGAAATTTATGTCCCAAGTGTTGTCATATCTGCGAAAAAAACAAACATTCCACCCAAGAATGTTGGTTGAATGGTAAGAACAAAAATAATATACACTCAGTCTATCATACACAAGAATTCAACCAAAACATTGACCAAGGGAACAACTATAGAGGTCAAGGTTGAGATGGATACCAAGGTCGATGTAGAGGAGGACAAGGAAGCTTTGGAAGAGGGTGTGGGTGAGGACGATACTACTACTTTAACTGGTGGAAATAAGACCACATCGGTCTAGAATTCCAGATCAAATACTGAACCGATTTAAAGTTCTGTAATATTTTCATAGTGGGATATCACTTCCTAGAACACTGTCTGATTGTGCTTGAAAAAGTCGTGACCAAGAGAAATGTAAACCTCTTACTTACAGTGTCGAAATAATATATTTTGAATTCAAAAGGTCTCCATGTGGTCGCAAGATAGGGAGAGGGTAAATACAATTACCTGGAGGCACTAAATCGACAAGGAAATAGAGTACCATATTCGGACCCCGACAAGGAAGAGAGGATTATGCAAGAAGTGTTGAATTTCTTTAAAAATATCGACCAGGATAAATCAAATGAACGAAAATTGAGTATGTCAAACACTACCATTGAATAATTTCTACAACTACTAAAAGAAAAGAAGTTGGTAGGACGCCTTATCGACCTACTAAATGTATTGAGAGAATATAAAAAAAATCAAAGACCAGTAAAAAGTGTAAGGTGGTTTTCTCAAGACAAAACCACAAGAGACTTTGACCCTCAAGTCGACCTACAAGTTGATGGGCACATGATTAAGCAATTCGTGGTCGATTTTGGATCACAAATGAACATCCTTCCTAAATAAACATGGATTTGACTCATAAGACCCCTGCTACAAACAATAATGAACTACTTAAAACTAGTAGATAAAAGATTAATCGAACCGATTGGCACTCTCAAAAGTGTCATCACTTCTACAATGGGAATTCAAACATGTGTATACTTTGAAGTCATAAACATGGTCAAAGGTTTTCCCACTTATCATGCACTAGTAGGAAGACCTTGGGTGGGAAGATGAAAGCCACGATATCTTTAGAAAGAGACCAGATCAAGCTAAAAGGAAGAAGAAGATAAATTATAATCCCCCTAGACCCAAAAAAAGGAAAATCATGGGTCAAGACATGGGACAAGGCTGAGGAAGCACACCAACTATATCAAGTGATGCATGAACAGAAAGACAATGTCGAACCTAATAGTGAAGGAGAAACACTAGTCAGATATCCATTTTAAATAGGCCAAAATTCAAATATGGAATTGTACAGCTGACAGATGGAAAATTATGAAGCACAAGCCAAAGAATGTTGGTCGATAGAGGAAATACCTATCAAACGATCCAAATCATGATTTTCGATTCACACATTCCCTATTATCGTCAAAAGAAAATTAAAACAAACACCAACATTAATATCGACTAATGCATACATAAGAAATTACCCATGGTTTAATGAACGAATTTCTCCATTGGCACATGTCGACGAAGTCTCCAAATCAGTTGTCAAACAACGAAGAATACAAATTTTAGTCCAATCCCTCATTGGCCAAGCAACTTGATGGTGGGAGACTCATGCAAACTGACTTCAAACATGGAATACCACCACATTATATTTTGTGGAAATATTCAATGGGAAAAATATCTCTACAAACATCGAAATCATGATCTTTAAACCTAGTTTTGACCTAGTGACCCACATATAGAAGTGCGAGCAACAATGGGAAAAAACAGGCTACCAAAACAAAATAGTATGGCCGCATATGTTCCCGAATACACTAGATGATATACCTCACAAATGGTATAATATTGAAGAAGCATCGGGTCATAATTTTGACTGGAATGAAATAAAGAATAACTTCCTTAAATATTTTGAATTTAATCCTAAAGAGGCACTCCTGCAAGAGGCAACTAGAGAAATAAAAAATTTCTTGGGAAAACCAAGCCCCGAGAAAATTCAGGAAAAAGGAAAAAATAAATTCGATGAGGGATCAACTTCAACTTGTAAATTTGTATCAATACATAATATAGAAAATGTAATAGCTCAACGAGTATAAACGGAAAACATGATTTTTCCAGGACAAAGATTTCAATGGAAAATGGACCACACATGAGTACAACACTTTGTAAAAACAATATACTCTGTGACCAAGGAAGAAACAAAGGAGCATGAACACACAGAAAAACACAATTTCCCTTCAAGTTACAATCAATTCATAGAAGGATAATTTTGGTTAAATGAGTCGAAAGTGCCTGACTAGATGGATGCGAAAATAACGGCCAAATTATTTGACATCTCTATAGATGGGCGACCAAAAATGGCCATATTAGGTGACTATTGGCCTGAGAAGAAAACCATGGAAATAATCGATCTACTAAAATAATATCAGGACGTCTTCGCACGTGATTATAAAGACCTCAAAGGAATAGTACAAGAGATGGGCGAAATGAATATTGAACTCCTCCCCAGAGCCAAAACCATCAAGAAACAACCATATAAACTAGTGCACAAATACAAACCCATCATTCAAAAGGAAATCAAAGCAATGTTAACTAATAATATCATATACCCAATCAATAAGTCAGAATGGGCAAGTCCAATGGTCGTTCAACCTAAGAAACATTACCCAAAAAAGATGAGAAATTATGTCAACTTTTGAGGATTAAACAAACTCACAGTGACTGGCCCATTCCCAATATCTTTTGCCAACAAAATTATCAATGAAGTTGCATACCATGAAATTCTACTCGTTCATTGATGGCTTCTTTGGATATAATCAAGTATCGATAGAAAAAGAGATCAATAAAAAATGACATTTCTCTCAGAGTTTGGCTCCTTTGCATACCGATTAATGCCCTTCAATTTAAAAAATGCCCCAACAGTCTTTTCCAGAGTAATGGTTAAGGAATTTTAGGAGTACATCTATAAAACAATGGAAGTATACTTTGATGATTGGACCATCTATAATATCCTAAAATATCATATAAAATGGTTAAGAATGATGTTGGAAAGATGTACACAAATCCATTTATCTTTAAATATTAAAAATGCACCTTTGCCACACCAATTGGTATATTGTTGGGCCATATTGTATGAAAATACGGGATTAAAGTTGACATGGCTAACATCAAAGTCATTCTCGACTTGAAACCACCAATGAACCAAAATCAAATAAAAATATTCCTTGGGAACACGGGATATTATTGAAAGTTTATTCGTCACTATTATGACATTACTTTTCCCATTGACAAGTTACTAAAGAAAGAAGTCAAATTTTATTGGAGCCAGGAATGCAACGAGTGTTTTGAAATATTAAAAATAAAATTGGTAGAAGCACCTATATTAAGATTCTTGGATTGGTCGAATAAATTCCACGTGCATGTCGACGCATCCAACGTCGTTGTCAGCTCAATTTTGGCCCAGCCATATGATGACTTGATCGACCACCCGAATGCATATGTCAGTCGGAAGTTAAACAAGGAAGAACAAAATTATTCAACAACAAAACATGAAGCCCTAGCAATGATTTTTTCCCTACAAAAATTCATTAACTACTTATTAAAAAACCTATTTGTATTCTTCACATATCACTAGGCATTGAAATATATAGTAAAAAAACCAGTGCACCAAGGGAAAATGTGTTTATGGCTACTACTATTTCAAGAATTTGACTTTGAAGTAATAATTCGACTAGGGAAGAAAAACGTCGGGCTAGATCACATATCTCAACTAGAGATAGGGTAAGATTCGACTGGAATTGAAGATGATTTCCCAGATGCAAACTTATTCAAAGTAGAAGCAATCCCTAAAGAGCTAGAAGAGATTGCAAATTTCTTAGAAGAAGGGAAAGCACCTGATGATCTCCTAACTAATAAATCGAAAATTATAGCAATGAAGTATGCACTATTCACCCTAATGAATGGTTACCTCTATAAGCCAAGACTCGACAATATTTTGAGGAGATGTGCACTAGAACATGAAAGGGAAGATATCATTACTAAGGCACATGCAAGACCAACAGGAGGTCACTTCTAGGCCGATACGACAACCAGGAAAATTTTGCAAGTTGTTCTTTGGTGGCTGACCTTACATAAAGATTGTTGGGAGCACATAAATAAATGTGATAAGTGCCAAAGGATATGCCGAACACTATGGAAAAATGAGATTCCCTTACATTTTGTAAATCCTAATTTATTGTTTGAAATCTAGGTTATTTATTTTGTCAAACCTTTTTTGAAAAGAGATGAAAGGAACGAGGGGGAAATATATCATTACATTCGTTGAATACTTAACCAAATTGGAGGAAGTAAAACCAATTGAGAATTGTACAAAGGAAGCAGCTGTGAAATTTATCTACGAAAACATAGTAACTCATTTCAGCTACCTCGTGATGATAATCAGTGACCAAGACACACATTTTATCAAAAGTACAATTGAATTATTACTCAAGAAATTTATGATTGACCATAAAAATACTACTGCCTATCATCCGCAATTCAACAGAGTCGTCGAATATTTTAGCAATACTTTACACAAGGGCTCAAAAAAAGTATGCGTACTCGACAGATATGACTGGGATGACAAAATTTCGGTAATACTATGGGCCTATAGAACAACATGCAAAATATCAATGGGATGGACAAATTTCAAGTTAGTCTATGGGAAGGAAGTTGTCATACCACTTCGCTTTTGCACTAGTGCAGGTTAGATAGAATTGGTATTGGAATTCAACCATGTACGTGATACAAGCCAACGTTTCTACCAACTAAATAAATTAGAAGAGAAAATAATGTTGGCACAACAACACCTAGAAATCCAAAAGAACTAAGAAAAATCTTGGCATGATCGACATCTCAAGAAAAAGGATATTAATGACAAGGACTTGATACTCCTATATGACAGTGAATTAAAAGGAAAGTCGAGAAAGATAGAAACTGCATGGCTAGGGCCATATGTGGTCAAATACATTCGACCTTCAGGCATAGTACAACTAAAAAAACTCCAAGGGAAACCCTTTAAGAAATTAGTCAATGGGGCCCGACTAAAGAAATATCATACATAATAAATCGCAACCCTACTGGTGAGATATTGGTGAAAAGGGGGACACCAATAGGACTTGATTTCACAAAATACCCCCGGAGCAATGTCAATCAAAGAAAATGCATAAATATGAATCAAACCATCAGAGTCGGAAGGAAAAACACTAATCAAATCATCAAGATATCATAACTAGACACAGACAGATATTTCTACCACCGCCAAAGATAGAAAGGTCTCTTCACACGAACCAATAATCAATGTCGACACCATTACTGAGAAATAGTTGTCTACTAAAAAATCATAACAATGCACAATATGTTTTGTGATCTATAGACGGTTGGTCAGGACAAACGATAGTACGAGCGTATATCTCTCATCATCCCTTATATAGGTTATGAAAGTCAGAGTCCAGTTCAGGTTACTTGAGTGGAGCGTGAAAAGAAAATGTCAAAATATTGTTTCAAGTAACACTCTTCTCTGGGAAGAAAAGTTGAGTGTGGACATGAACAAAAACCATACATGCTACCAAAATCTGGCACTCGAATAAGGAAAAGTTGCAAAGTTGTATCTAAATCCAAAAACTTCCAAGAATGTAGTACGAAAGGAGTGGTCTACTTGAAAATAGAAACATCTATGATTCAGAGAGAAAATAAACTACACTAGAAATTGATTCCAACATTCTCTCTTCTTTCTCTTTCTTATTCTCATTTTGTAATAGCCTCGGAAGAAGGACATAGTAGAAAATTTTGTAATTTTACAATTTTGTCACAGTCCCCCTCTTACTCGGGACAAGTGCTAGTGGGAAACCCCCCCTATGACTACACCAGGGTTTACAATGTAGGCAGATCAATAACCTTTTAAAATTCAACTACTTCTCTAACTATCCCAAACAAACCCAAGACTCATACAAGAAAATCAAAGATGAGAGGGATCGGGTAACTATACCTCTACTCTACGTTCGGTGATGATCCCCTCATGCTTGAAATCTTCTCTTACTACATGATTCCTCCCAAGGTTGGTCTGCATTCAAAGACATACAAACAGAATTCTAAAAGCATGTGATTCATATAAAAATTAGGGTTAGATGTTAGAAAGTCAAAACATAAACCCTTAAAAACATTCAATACACCATGATTTAGGACAGGAAAAGTACTTATTTTATTGATAACTCAATGATTATACCTTTTACAACCAAAGCCAGTTACTGCTCCACGAACCTAGTCCGGGCTCCTCTTCACCAAGCTCCAAGTGAACCTATGTATGGATTCTCTGCTCAACCTTCGGATCTCTTCTTG
Source organism: Picea mariana (assembly GCA_032191745.1). Classification (NCBI taxonomy): domain Eukaryota; kingdom Viridiplantae; phylum Streptophyta; class Pinopsida; order Pinales; family Pinaceae; genus Picea; species Picea mariana. The sequence goes on from JASDQU010439600.1 coordinate 65,521, forward strand.
GGAAGTGAATGGGTTCTGATGGAGGAAGGAGGGAAAATTGGGGAATGTTGAGGCAATTCTCACAAAAGGGCTGCAATTACTTGGGGAAAGGAGGGGATGTGAAATGGGAAGAGTTTCATTGTTCTTATGTCTATATGTGGAATGAGACCCCGACACCTCCTTTTATATGGGAAAAGGATGGTTATTCGGTTGGGTGACGGGCTATAGGCGGTGGATTAGTTGGGAAACTACCCAATAGCCCGTAATCTCAATGAATTCCTTGCAATTTTTTATTTTTTGCAACTTTTGCAAGTATACATGGGTTGTAGTGGTGAAGAATGCGTACGTACGTGGGCTATAGTGGTGCAGCAAGCGCATGTACACAGGCAGTATTGGTGCAGAACGTGTACATCCTCAAAAAATGGGTTTTTTAGAAGAGCAACTCAGTGATGGCTTGGAAAAAAATGCAAGTAAGAGGGCCAAAGGCCAAGTATGCATATGTAGAGAAATTTAGGGTTATAAGATATTCCCCCTAAAGTGTGAGGTCAGAAGAGCATCTGATGGCAGAAATACATTACAAAATCTTCACCAATGTACGTAATGAGTGAGCCCGAGACCAAAGTTCGGGAGGTGCCACCTAAAAAAATAATAATTGTCTCTCTGAGGTGGGCATACCCATGCTCGGGATGAAATAAATCATGGCTTCCAATCAAATACATTGCATATCCATGTCATATAACTATATAAAGTGTAGCCGCAAGCAATACACAGTCGATCTACATCTCAAAATCAAAGATATACAAGTATAGTATCCATCTTCAAGAAGCCAAGAACGCTCGATGGCTGGAGATGAGGTCTTCATAGCTCAAGAAACAACTTCAAGATATTAAAAAATCGGGTAGGAGTGCAATGTGAGTGTATGACTTCACTACCCAAAGGTCTTCAACGACTTGTTGGGAAAAGACAAGAGGATCTCGATGATCGGGTAGAGAACTTCATTGATTTTAGACAAGGACTTGATTGGACTTTCGGGATAGCCGGGTCATGAAGTCAAGAGACAAAGTGCAGAAAGGTCGACTCAGGTTGGGTGAAACTTCCCTTGGACAAAATAACAAAAGATTATCAGACTCAGGCACCATGACATTGACATAAGTCCACGATGCAAGAGGCAACGCAAACTCTCCATGTGTTTGGAAGAGTAACCAAACAGAGGAGGACACAACTCTATGTAGTGAGAACAACTTCCTAAGGTCATATTAGATCTCAATGCTTGACAACAAATGAAAGGATGTGATTTTTCCAAGGGTGACTCATTGTGCTGCCAAAAAAATATATATTTCATGTCCCCTCTTTTTGGGTTTTTTAATTTTTTTGTCTTTTTCAATTTTTTAAAGAGCTTGAAAAAGAATAAAATAATGCTACGTTACAAACGAGGAATGATTTTCGAAATAAAGCATACTAGTTCCAAGCGCAAGGAACACTAATGCGCAGAGAAAGGAGACATGTGCAGGAAAAGGACACTTGGGGAAAATTCCTCCATGGGTCAAGGTGTCAGGTCGTAGAGGCAAAGTGATACAAGGCTTGCGTATAAGGCATGCTTCAAAGGTTCAGTTGAGAGAAACATGGAGCCGAAATTAGGCCAAAGATGCAGATATGAAAATGCGATTAACAAGACAAAATGAAACCCCCTTCAATGTAATTTTAATGAGCCTAGAGAAGGTAAGCTTGGTATTTTTTTTTTCATGTTTAGAGAGTCTGAAAAAACGTAAAAGAATACTCCAAGGGGTACCTTTTTCGGAGATAGTCTAGTCGATTAGAAAAAGGGGGGAAACTGGCATCGAAAAGACGTCTATTCAAAACCATTTTAACGAGTGTGACAAAGACAAGATAACTCAGAAATCTTTTCAATTTTAAGGAGTCTGAAAAGAGATTAACGATGGACTCACAGCCTTTTTCTGGATTTAGTCTCATTTTCCTGAAAAAGTATAAAATTTACTGAGGAGAACTCTCTCGGCAAGACGAATCTCCCGAGGTATACGTTTTTCCTCCATAATCCACAAGCCGGAAAAAAGGGGTAAACTCATGCTGGTAGATGTTCTTCTGGACCAATTTAATGAGTTTGTAGGAACAAGGTCACTCAATGATCTTTTAAATTTTAGGAAGTCTGAAAAGAGCTTAACTATGGACTCCGTGGGGGTTCCTTTTTCGTAAGTAATCTCCAGGGCCCAAAAAAGGTCATAAACCAAAACCAAGGAGAATGTTCCTTTTTCATAAATTTGTTCCCTCGGGCCTAAAAAAGGGTTAAACGTATACCTTAGAATACTCTTCTAGCGAACTGAAGTTCCTATAGTATACCTTTGTTCGTAAAATTGACCATCCAGGCCGAAAAAGGGGTAAACTATTGTCAGACAAACGTGCCTTCAAATTTGAGTTTGGAGATTGTGAAGGATAATAAGATCGCTCGACAATATTTTGATGTTTAGAGAGTCTCAAAAGGGATTAAAGAAGACTCCAAAAGGTTACTTTTCTCAGTTAATCCAGACAAGATTGAAAAGAACAATTGTCGTCTCATCGGATGTGGCTTTCGGATTTCAAAGCGAGATTGAAAGACAAAAAAGCGTGCTCATTTTGGGAGTCTCAAGGGTGAGGCCAAGAGTTATGGTGCATCAGAAGAATGAGGATCAAACTCATAATCATGATAGGACTAACAAGGACTCCCGAGCCTAAAGTCATTAGCGACAACATGATTTCCAAAATGCAACAAGGATCTATCTATGGAAACCATGTAAAGGTAGGCTATACCACCTAATCACGACACTTCTAAAACATGAATGATGGTTATGTGTCACACTTCAATGGGATCAATCCTATGTCAAAGTGGAAAAGACAACGAGATGCAGAAAGTGGAGGTGGAATCCTAACTTATATGTAAAACGTTGAAAAAACGAATTTTACCAAAGGACCTTTAAAAGTAACCCATCTCCCAAAGAAGTTACCAAACCAAAATGCAAAGTGCATTGTAACATCCAATAAGAAACTCAAGAACCAAATTAAATGATTTCCAGTCCAGACAAAACAACAAAAGGGTTCACAAAAGTTGCAAAAAGGGCCAAAAAAGTCTATAAATAGAAATTGACAGCTCATTTTCACCATTGCAATTTGACAATTAACCAGAAGGTAAAAAAAGACCCCTTTTCTAAAGAAGTTGATTCTAGGATCTTAAGAGGACGAAACGAACTTCCGCTCAAAC
>JASDQU010439600.1:79440-96105 GCA_032191745.1 Picea mariana
AACAAGCTCCCAAGTATTGTTCTTCTCAATCTGATCAAGCTCTTCATTCATAGCTCTAATCCAATCATCATGCTGGTTGGCTTTATCAAAAATTTTAGGTTCAGCCATAGATAAAAAAGCAACATGGGATTGTTCCGAGTCTTTAATCAATTTCCTTCTTGTTTGAACTCCTTTATTTATATCTCCAATTATTTGATTTTCAGGATGATTCTTTCTAACAATTCTGAGAGGTGATTTTGCCTCTTTATGTTGATTTGTGTCAGTTGGAGTATTCATATCTTCATCTGATTCAGATTCTTCTCTTTCTGATCCTTGGACCTATTCATCTTCATTTTCAATTATATCTTATGTGCTTGGTTCAACACTGCTTACATTTCATATCGGGATTTCTTCATCAACTTTTATGTCAATACAATCAACCAATTTATGTAGCCTCTTATTGTAGCATCTGTAACCTTTATTTTTTGTAGCATAGCCTAAGAATATACCTTCATCAGCCCTGTCATCATATTTTCCAATATTTTCATCATTATTCTTGATATAACATTTACTCCAAAAGACTTTAAAATGCTTGATTGGGGCAAGTCTTCCAAACCATAGTTCATAAGGAGTCTTGTCATTGTGTGGTCTGAGATGAGCTTTGTTAAGAATGTGAATAGTTGTATGAATTGCTTCCACCCAATATGTCTGAGGTATGTTCCTTTCATTCATCATTGATCTTGCCATTTGTTGTACTGATCTATTCTGTCTCTCAACAACTCCATTTTGTTGTGGAGTCCTTGGAATTGTGTACTCTCTTTTGATTCCATGTTTATCACAGAACTCTTTGAAGTTCCATGAGCTAAACTCTCCTCCTCTATCATACCTTACTTCTTTCAATCTTTTTCCTGTTTGATTCTCAGTTAGAGCCTTAAACACTTTGAATTTTTCAAATGCTTCATATTTTCCCTTCAAAAAGGCAACCCATGTTAGTCTAGAATAATCATCAATAATCAACATAAAATAATTTTATTTTCTTGTACCTTCTTTCCTTGATGATCCACATAAATCCATATGTACTAACTGGAGAGGTTTTTTTGTTGAAGGAAAGTTTTTAGATTTGAACTGTGTCCAAGTAAGCTTTCCTATCTGGCATGGTTTACAAACATAATCATATGGATTTGATATCTTTGGAAGATCCTTTACTGCCCCACTATTTTTGAGCTTGATTATATCATCAAAATTTAAGTGTCCAAGTCTCCTATGCCATAGCCGACTTTCATTATACTTGCTTAAGTGGCATTCTTCTTTTTCTTCTTTTAACACATAGACATTGTTTTTTGTTCGTATCCCTTTTGCAACTAGTTGTCTTGAATTCACAGATTTTATTCTACAAGCTTTAGAAGTAAAAATGACTTCACATCCTTGGTCATAGACTTGACTGACACTAAGCAGATTATGTTTCAGACCTTCTACAAACAACACATATTGAGCTTTCCCTTTGCCATTACTCAAACTTACCATTCCTTTACCTTTTATTTTTCCAGGTGCATCATTTCCAAAAGTTGCATTCCCTGATTTGCTTTCACTTAGAGTTAGAAACTCACTTTTGTCTCCAGTCATATGTTTGGAACATCCACTAGAAATATACCATGGATTCTTTTGTCTGTTGGCTGATAACACTAGTCTACACTTGTCATCTTCTTTCTTCTTCCAAATCTTGAAATTTTCAGCAGTAGGATTTGAATCTGGCTTAAAATTCCTTAAGCGACAATCTGCAGCTTTATGTCCATAGTTATGACAGATGTAACATTCTGGTTCACTGAATAACAGATCATAACGATTGTTATGCTCATAATTGTTGTTATTTTTCTCTTGTGTCCTTCCTCCATCAATCACATGATTTATAGTATGCAGTCGTTTGTTTCTTGGTTGTCTCAATATTTGTTGTGGAAGATAAGTATTCCTTCAGTATATTGATTTCAAATATCTAGATCTTAAAGAACAGTTTACAGCTTTGTGACCAAAGTTAGAACAGAAAAAAAAATAACCATAGAAAAAAACTTTGTACCTGAAAAAAGGTTGTAGTCGATTTCTTCCATGCTGATGATTTCTTTGATCAACAGATTCGGTTCTGGTACTTTTTCTTTCATTCCTTCTTGGTGGCTTATTTTCTTTCTTTTTTTTTGTAGAGTGGTTGTTGTCAATGATTGTAGATTTGACAAACTTGATGGGTTCTGTATTACTTGGATGATCACTACTTGATCCTTCTTCATATCCCAAGCTAGCTTTCAACTTTGGATTCCTTTGTTGATTTAGAATGGAAGTGCATTCTTCTAAGGCTTTAATACTTGGCAGATTTTGGTGATATAATGCCTTAAACTTCTCCATTTCTTTTCTAATTTTTACTATCTCTTCTTCTAAGGATTCACACCTCACTTTCTTCTCTGACAACTGTTGTTTCAGTATGTCTTCTATTTTCTTTGTCTCTTCTAACTCCACTTTTAGTAGAGAAAAGTTTTCATCAGGTTTTTCACCATTCATTTTAAACTGCATCAACAACTGTTTTTGTTTTCTCTTCTTACATCTGAGTCTGTCAATTTCTTCCAAAGCACTGATTAATTCACCTTCCATATCCACCACATCTTCTTCATACTCCATTTCACCTCCTGTGTGTTCATCATCAAGATCTCCCATAGCCATAAGCATAAAATCATTCACTTTGTTTTCACATGATGAATCACTATCTATGTCTTTTGAGGAATTGTCATTGTTTGCACAAAAACTTTTCTTTTTACTATATTTTCTGAATTTGTACTTCTTTTCATCATCAGAGTTTTGGTCCTTTTTCTAGTGGGGACACTTAGATGCAAAATGACCTATCTTACCACAGTTAAAACATTTGAATGGAAGCTTGCCTTGATATTTTCCTGATCCTTTCTTTAAACTTCTCACAAATTTTGCCTCAATATCATCTAAATCTGAATCAGTATTCTTGTCTTCTTTAAAAGATGCTTCTCTAGTAACGGATTTATCTTTGTTGATTCTCATTTCATCTGCAGTTAGAGTTCCTATGAGTTTATCAATGGACAAAGTTTTAATATCATTTAGTTCTTCTATTGCAAAGACTTTTGGATTAAATTTATCAAGCAGAGATCTTAGAATCTTTTGAACTAAAAATGATTCTTCAATCTTCTCACCAAGAACCTTCATGGCATTCACAAGTTCTTCAACTCTTAAAAAATACTTGCTAACTGTTTCATCTTCATTCATCTTTAGTTGTTCAAACTTCAACCTATATGTTTGGAGTTTGGCATCTTTTACTTTCTCATTTCCTTCATAATTGTTAATAAGTTTATCCCACATAGCTTTAGTAGTTTCAAGATGCATCACCTTGACAAAATCATCTTCAACAAGTCCATTCAAGATAGCATTCATTCCCTTAGCATTAAATCTAAATTCTAACTTATCATCCTTCGAAGCCAGCACAACAGGCTTTGTATATACAGTCTCTACTACATCCCAAACATCAGCACCCAAGGCCATTAGGTATGTTCTCATTCTAACCTTCCAAAAGGAAAAATTTGTTCCATCAAACAAAGGAGGCTTACTGGATGAAGTCCCTTCATGACTTGTCATGTTTAAGCTTACATATCTACCTTTAAATAAAAAGAACCCGCTCTGATACCAATTGTTGAAATTACTAAGACAACTGAGAGGGGGGGTGAATTAGTTGTTACTGTGCTTAAACAATTTTAAGTCTATTAATCCATTTTTAATCTTTCATCAAGTGACCATCAATATTATACATCATATGAACAACATAAATAATGAGCATCAATCACACATAAGATATACACAGAGACATATTTTCACGAGGAAACCCATAAAGGGAGAAAACCTCTTCTTCTTCGAAATGATAGGCAGTATTTTAAGTTATGTACATCATCTATGTTTGAGCACCAACTCAAAGTGAGGCTACTACCTCTGTTTTACAAGCTCCAACTTGTTGAGAGCACCAACTCTCTGGTTTCTCTATCACCCACTAGAAGGAAGCACCAACTCCCTAAATATTCTAGCACCAACTAGATTTATACAAGCACCAACTTGTATACAGAAAACTTTGTGTTTTCCCGAGCACCACCCTACCACCCTATTTTTCTAGGCACAACTATATGGAAGATACAACTTCCAATATTCAAGCACCAACTTGAATATCAGAGGACCACAATCCTCCCTAGCACCACCCTTCCTCCCTGATTATGCATAATTGATTTGCAAACAAACAATACAAGTGTTTCAATTCTTACCCCTTCTTCACTGTTCTGCAATTCTTCTTTGGTTCAAAAATTGTTCTACAGTTCTGCTCTGCTACATGCTATTCTGCTATTCTTCTCTTGCTTTTGTTTGTTCGGTGACTGTTACTCATCTCTGAGTTTTATCTCATGCTCTGCATTCTTTCATTTTACCCTTCTTATAGTTCATCTCATTGTTTCGGTTAGAACAAACAACCTTACACAGTCACTGCATCTCTCCTTTTATACTCACCAAGCTCATCAGTTACACCTCGAATCTCCTTGGGCAAAGACAAAACGTCTAAGCAACTGAATCGCCAACTGATCAAGAACCATGATTCGATTTTGCTAACTGAATCGTAACTGATCAACTAATCTTTGAAGTGCAATAGTATCCCTCCGATCATATTCCTGATTAACCTGCACCATTGGATTACCAATGATGGATCTCGCACCTACTCCATATTCCCACTGGCTATGACCACGAGCCTAATCAAAATGCCTTTCGCATTTCACATTTCAGCAATCCTGTTTCGAAGGGTGTCGACACTCCAAGTTGTGGTCGTCGAAAAAGAGCTTAGCTCTTCTAGCTCCACCTTCTCATATGATCACCGATGGTGACCACAGCCTACACACAAAGGCATTTTTGCATTTCGCATTTTGGAAATCCAGAGGTGAAGATTCTTGACTCTTCATGTTGCGATCTCCGAAAAGGGTCTTAGCTCCACTAGCTCCTCCCTCTCACATGACCACTGGCGGTGACTTGGCGCTTATCCACAAAGCGCTTCATAGTTCACAAATTCGGGAATACTGTGGTGAAGAGTCTCGACTCTTCATGTTGCGATCTCCGAAAAGGGGCTTAGCTCCGCTAGCTCCTCCCTCTCACATGACCACTAGCGGTGACCTGACGCTTATCCACAAAGCGCTTTGTAGTTCACAAATTCGAGAATCCTATGGTGAAGAGTCTTGACTCTTCATGTTGCGATCACCGAAATGGAGCTTAGCTCTGCTAGCTCCTTCCCCTTACGTGACCACCGACGGTGACCACAGGCTGTGCCAAAAGGTGCTTTGCGATTTCGCATTTCAGCATTCTTGTCATGAGTGTCCTTGACACCTCAAACTCCCGGTATCCAAAACTTCGAAATGGAGTCAGATGAACGGTCCACAATCATGATGATTTGACGGTCCAGATATTTTCATGATCTCGCATATCGCTAGTTACTGTCGTGAGTTGCTTCCTTGACTCCTCCAGCTCCCAGTATCCAAAACTCTGAAATGGAACCTTTGTCATGCTCTGATCTATCGCCATGTGTCCCTCTTGGATCAACGATCCATATCTTATCATGATTTCTCATATCGTGAGTTGGAAGGTTAGAGCACTTCCTTCCTTTGAATTTCCAGTCAGCGAATTGTTAATCCCTCGCCATGTATACTCCTCGATGATGGATGTCCCTCCTACTTTCGGGACTTTGTAAGCCCACTTCATCTTGTACTTAAAGATCACACTCCTTATTCTAGATCCAACGATGGTCAGTCCCTGCACTCATATCCAACGTCTGAGATTTGTTCTCCTCTTTTGCACATTCCTCATATCTGCATTCAGATCTGACGGTCATCGAGGATTCGGGATGGGTGATCCAACAATCACTATTGCTCCTCACTGTTGATCTTTTCATTGCCATGTCATCATCACTCTGCTAAACATGTTGATATTTTCCATCAATGACGAAACACACATACTCTACCTTTGTTTGAAAACATGCCAATATAAGTAACTCTACAGCCAATTTTAATGACTGCCAATTTTAAAGATGGGATCTAGCACTCAATAGGCAAGACTACTTCCAGCCCGTAAACGAGTTGAAAAGGTGAAACATCGGTGGCAATGTTTACAGACGTTTGGTAGGCCCATAATATCAAGTACAACATCAAATGCCAATTTGACTTAGCAGAATTGATCGTCCGTTGTAGAATAGTCTTGAGGGATTTATTCACAGCATCCACCCGACCATTCTCTTGTGGGTAGTAGGGTGATGAATGTTCTTTCCTCAACCAAAGATTTGATGTTGACTCAGACATCATTTTGTTCTAGAAGTGACTACCATGGTCAGTCACAATCTCCTTTGGGATGTCAAACCTTGCTACTATCTGGTTGAAAATGAAGAGAGTCATTTTTTCAGTATCATTGTTAAACGTTGGCATAGCCTTGACCCACTTTTTGAAGTAGTCTACCGCTACGATGATATAACGATGCCCCCCAGATGAAGCTGCGTGGCATGTAGTAAAATAAATCCCCCACTTAGTGAAGGGACCAACAACAATGACAGGAAACATGGGAGCATGATGTGCCTACATCTTCCGAGAGAAGATCTAACACAAGTAGCACTTCTTGACCGACTCAACACAATCCTTGATTAACGTAGGCCAAAAGTAACCGGCTCATAGAATCTTTTGGGATGTTGCCAACCCAGAAAAATGACCACCAAATTCTCCAGTGTGGCAGTCGTTAAGAATGAGTTATGCTTCCTCGTGTATAAGGCACCGATGAAGAATGCAATCTACACCTCGATAGTTTTGTTCCTGATGGCGAATCCGTCGATGCTTGTCGCGAGAAGTAGAAGTAGGGCACTTCAAAGTCTGGAGATAGACTAGTATATATCCATACTAGGGGTCTGAATATGTGATCAAAAAAATATCTCCTTTAATAGGCAATTCTTCGGGCGTAACATCACCTGATTTGACCGAAAGTTCTGACATAAGTTCTGCAAAGACCAGTGACTTTTTGGATTTCACAGAAACAATATCCAAGTCAAATTCTTGGAGGATTACAATCCATATACTGATCTTCCCACCAATGACCCATCGTGTCAACACATATTGAAATGGATTCACAACGGAAATCATGGTTTTCTTGCGAAGCAGAATATAATGACGGAACCATTTGACAACATGCACTGCTGCCAACACAATTTTTTCAACATGGGAATAGTTGAGTTCCAGCCCAACCAAGCCTCGACTGGTAATAAATCACCTGCTCTTTGAGTTGATCATCCTCTTGAACCAATACCATATCAATGGTCGACTCTGTGGCGGCCAAGTACAATAAGAAATATTTAGTATAATTGGGAGGTCGAAGTAGAGGGGAAGACGTAAGGGTTCGTTTCAACGCTTCAAAAGAGCATTGAGTGGATTTGTCCCAATAGAAAGGGAATCCCTTTTTTGATAAATGCATGAACCCTTTAGTGATCTCGACATAGTTTGTGATAAAACACCGAAGAAATTGCGCTTTCCCTTGTAAGATTTGAAGCTGGGGTATTGTGCACGGGAGAGGTAACTGAACTATCACCTCAACCTTAAGCAGATCGACTATGATCCCTGTTGTTGAAACTATGAAACCTAAAAGATGACCTGACGTCATGCAGAAACTACATTTTTTATGATTCAAGCAAATCCGATAGTAGTGACATCATTCGAATATTAGTTAGAGGTGTTTGGGATGATCAAATCTCTTGTGGGAGCATGATTCTATATCATCAAGATAAGCCTCGACTATATCTCTAAGGTCGTGGAAAGCAAAAGACATGGCCTACTAAAAAGTGGCTCCAGCATTCTTCAAGCCAAAAGGCATCTTACAATAATAAGATGTGCCCCACGGACAGATAAAAGTTGTTTTATGCTGGTCTTCGGGTTTGATTTGAATCTGGTTATATCCCGAAAAACCATCCATGAATGAAAAGACCTCACAGCCTGCACATTCATCGACAATCTGATCAATGAATGGGGTAGGAAAACTATCTCTCGGACAGGCCTTGTTCAAGTCACAGAAGTCCATGCACACGCGAATTGTCCATTGCTTTTTGTTAACTGAAACAAGATTTGACACCCATTTCATCGAATGTATGGGGTAGATAAAACCAGCTTTAAGAAATTTCTCTACTTCGGCCTTAATAGTTGTTGCTTTCTGAGGATTCACCAAATGAATCATCTGTCAGACCGTCTTGGCATCAAGATAAGTCGCTATCTCATGTTCAACAATTCTTGGTTCAATTCCTGGAATTTCCTTGTAAGACGAGGAAAAAAAGTCACGGAATTACTTAAATAAGTCTATATAGATTTGAATCTCCTCAGGGGAGCATTTTTCTCCGTGAAAAAATTCTCCATAATGTTAGGGGTTCTGGAGATATCTATAGGCATCGTTTCATTGATACTCACCATATTACCCTCGACATAAACTACTTGCGTAGCCAGAGGATTAACAGGACAAGACCTCTCTCTAGTCATAGTTAACACAAATTCACCTACCTCTATCCTTCTTAACTCTGGGAAGAAATAAGATCTGTGATGGAGATCATCCCAGGGTCTGTCTAGACAAGTCAATGCCTCAAGAATTGCCTCATCTAAGGGCAAGACCAGGTCTAAATAATTAGTATCAGAAAGGGAACCTTGAGCCCAAATAGGCTCGAAAAATGGATCTAACTCTTGTGTGGGAGTCGGATCGGGGTCGGTCAAATACTGTTGGACAATGTTGTGCACAACTTCTGCCACGAACAAGGGCATGGCCACACAGGATGCCATGTCCCTTCCATCGAGGTCGATGGGGAAGGAAGAGTCCATGGATCGTGAAAGTAAGTCGTTTGAAATGACGACACTTGAAAGATTTCAGCCCTAGGCTAGTCGGGGGTAGTCAATATAAGCTTGACATCACCAGAAGGAGGCAGGTAATCAAAAGTACCCATCAATGATGATCACAAACCAACCCCTACATTGACGATGTTAGGATGAGGGTTATTAATCATCAGGACCATGGATGCCCCCGATGAAGGTTCACGACGGGAGAAGGACAATTGTTCAATGGTCACGATTCAGCCCTCGTCTGGAAACAACAAGACCCAAAATATTGTGGTAACCACTGCATGCATTGCATAGGTCCAACTCCTTCCTAACAAAAGGTTGTAGTCGAGAGGCACATCAACCACTTCAACTTCGATGCACACGGTCTTCCCTCCTAACTTCACGAGGAAAGAAGGAATGATTCCATGTGGTCTGAATGAATGACCATCGAAAGCAGTAAGTGGAGTAGGATATAGAGACAAAATGGGTTGGCCAATGGCCTTCCAACATGCCAGCTACATCATGCAAGTCGATGTGCCTTCATCAACCACCGTACATAAGATATTTCGAGTAAAATATTTCGCGGTGTAAGCCACTACTATATGAAATGCAACGCAGTAAGGGAGACGAGGTTTCAAGTCGGTCGTGTTGAGAACAATCATTCCTGGATTACAAGTCTCTACAGATCCCAAGGCAGATAACAGAGCCTTTATCTACGAAGGGAAGCTCTAGAGGACTTCCAAAGAGGACATAGCACAGGGGGTTTGTGCCAAATACTCCACCATAGAGGAGTTATGGGAAGCCCTCAGGTTTGGATTATGAGAATATTTCTTGAATGCCCCTTTCGAGATTCGTGTCATTGTTTCACCCATTGTCTTCTCGATATGCAGAGGAATGTGTGGTTTTGTGGCTTCTTTACCCGTTTTGGCAGATTCCGAAATTCTGTAATCATGTGCCCTAGTCACTATAGAAGTGTCACCTTTCATCATGTAAACATTTGTGGTCGAGGTAGACACGGGGGGTCCTTGATTGCCCCCATCCTTGCTCGAAGAATATGAGGCTTGAGTCATGTTTTGCCCATGTGGAAATGGGTTCATCAACATAGCAAGTTGTTGTTGCGCCAATAAATTCTAGGCCTCCACAAGTCAAGGGAATAGGTGAGTTGAATGGTCCTCTGTGCAAAGGTTACACAGATACTTCGACTTTCTCTTCTCTTTGTTTCCCCCACCAACATTTTTATTAGGCTTCTTATCCCCTTTACCCTTCTTTTTTTGTTGTTTTTTGTTTCGTTCAGGCTGATTTTTGGCCTTCAGATTCATCGACTACACACTGTGTACATCCAACATTTGGGTAGGGGGAATAGTCGAACTGGAGGTCTGGCTGGCCGTTGTCTGTTGTATCGAAAATTGTTGCAATTAATTTGAAAATAGATCAGTGGACTTTCCTTGTGTTGAACCAACTATACCATCAGCATGTGGTCCAAACTTTTGTCTAGCCTTGTCGAGGATGGACCATGGAACATCCGGAAAAATCTCATAGAGTAACCTAGACTGAGAGTAAATCAGTTCGAGCTATTGGGATCTCATTATCACCTCCTCCTTTGAAAACACTCTCAAAGTTGCAACGTCCTTGGATAAGACTGGCACCAAAGAATTCAGGAACCACTCCAGCAAGAAAGTTGATAGGACCTGTACCTTGATCAAGCTCTTTCAACGTCGCCATTCTCAGATGTGATCCAAGATATGATCGGCCTTAGTCTGCTCAAAGTTGGCCAGCAATTCAGTGCCGACATCGTATCTCACAAGTAGTTGGAAATGGCTTAGGAACACCATCGCCAAGTCGCTAAAGTAAGAATACCTTGAGCAGTCGAGATCGATGTAACATTTCACAGCACCCTCGATAAGAATGCGTTGAAACAGGTGCAATTGTATGGAGTCATCTCACAGTGAGTTTGACGAGCACCATAGGTGGGAAGTTGTCATGTGATCACCTGGGTCTTCTCCAGGCTTGCCTTCGAATTTTGAAATATCCGAGGGAAACTTAGTCGGCATGGGGGGCCAATGCGGATCATCAAAAATAAAGTCATTAAGCAACCTTGACAAGTCTAGCAGATGTAACATTTCCAGAAACAGTAGTTTGGGTTGAGTACTATGTACAGTAAAAAGGGGGCCTGAAGTTTGATTGGCACCAGGTTGCCAGGAAAAGTTGGGTTGTTGGCTAGGGTTCTGGTAGACACCATGGCCTTGAACACCGTATGGAAACTATGTTTGTTGGGATATCATCGGTTGATTCCCTTAATTGGACGACGAGGGTTGGGTGGGGATTGCTCCCTGCATTGTGTTCCAAATATTTTGGAAGGGGTTGCCCCCAGCCGATCTAACGAGCATAGGTACTGAGCCTTACACGAGGTTCCATTGACCATGCAAGGGGTTTCCACCAACCGGCATCCCTTGCAATGGAACTAATCCCTACCAAGGATTCCAAAGTCCTTTTGAGGAGAAAACTCATGTACTTGCCCCCAGTGTAGGAATAGTACCATGCATAGGATTATGTTTTCCAAAACCAAGGTTGCCCCCGGCCGAGACGGTAGCTGAAGAAAAAGTGTTATTACCAAATGCACCGAACAAAGAGAACGATATAGATCCCACTGGCATGGTGTAAGACAAAGGTCCTAGAATTCCTTATCCAAACAAGTTGTAGTTCATACTCAGCCTAATGAGTTGCTAGAAAGCACTGCTAAGTGAGTGGGATGAAGGAGGTATATGACCCCCATCGTAAGGGATAGCATTAAAGGGGACTAAAGTTACCCTAGCAAACCCTATCACGGGATCATTTGAGCTCCCTGCCCCCAGCCCCATGGTCTGTAGGGTGGAGTAGGTAAGGACGGAGTTTGAATCAAAGCTGAACATCCCATATGAAAATGGAGGGCCTGTCGCACTCTGTTTGAAAAGAGCAGTGGTCGTCGTCGATGACGGTATCAGACCACTGCCTGAGGTAGAGGGGGTCGATACCATTGTGTTCTGGACTGGAGAAGGTGGGATAGGAGGCAACATGCCCCCTGTGGTGGTAGCTGAAATGGGAGTATGAGGACTCCTAGATGAAGTAGAATCATTTTCTTCCATGTCTGCTTGTAAGACTATCTGACGCTCGTAAAGTGTTACCCTCAGAGGGACAACTTGTAACAAGATTGGCGTCAACAATTTAGTGATCAGAGGGTTAGCTGGCTTGAGAGCTTCCTCTCCATTGTTAGAAATAGTAATTTCCTCCAGATTCGAGTAATATCCTCTCAGAGCTAGCTCGGCCACAGTTTCCTACATCCCGGTCACTTCAAATGAACCTTGTCGGTCAAGTCTTCGTCGTAACTATGGCGATCGTGGCTCTAATGTAACCGGTGGTCGGCCCTGAAGCCTTTACGACCAACGGAGCTCTTTATCTTCCACTTTGTGAAAATATCAATGACACAGTAAGTCTTTAACTAACATTTAAAATCAAGCACACACTAGAAAAAATTCCTATAATATAAACCAAGCAAACCACTATCCAGTTGGAAGAACAGTTATGCCAGCCAACACTAGAGAAACTTATCGGTGCAAGTGAAACTCGAACATGGAAGCACCCTCCGAGTATACTCTACAAAGTGTGACCCAACATCTTCCCTAGGTACAGTGCTATACCCCCTTAGTCACCTGTGTAAGTCCATAGAATAAAGGAAACTAAGTTTCTAGCTCGCAAACAGTCACCGAGTGGGTACAATTGATAGTCGGGTGGACCATAATGAGTAGGATAACAGGTATGAAACCTATCAAGGGTATCGAAAGCAAGTGGTCCGGAAGAAAACTGAGGATATCGAATGGATTCGAGGTCCATGAAGCTCCATAGGCAAATGCAAGCGATAGTATCCCACGACAGATCCTCAATATCTGTTCCCCACTACGTTTAGTCTAACTTTGGAGGGGTTATCTATGTCATCTTTCCTCATGCGACCTTATGTTTATACCCTGTGTTAGAGGGGGGTCCCAGATAAATTTCACATCACTGAACTTTAACACTCCCTAGCTCTAACTCCGATGTTTTTTTAAAAGCCTTGAAGAGTTTCCTGTCCAACCTAATTCAAGGCTCTAACCCTAAACTAGTTGATTGACCCTACAAACATAAAAGTATAATTAATTTTATATATAGTGTTCATTATAATGTCTTGTTTTAACTCGGAGGATATGGCAGTGAAACTAGTTATGTTTATGAGAGACGAAAACAGGAGAAATAAATGAAAATCTGAAAGAAAATTACTTCTAGTCAACAATAAAGATTTACAACTAGCTCTTTGTAACCAACTTTTTCATACCTAACTTTTTTCAAGATCTTTAAAAAGAAAACCTAAAACAAAATTTCGTTCAACTACGAGCTACTTATGTTCTAAGAAATTAGTAAAGAACTTTAAAAATGAATTATTTTTCCTATTAAGTAAAATAACTAACTCAAACTACTTTACCAAACTAAGTATGAAAAATCTTTTTCTTTTATGAAAATGCTTTAAACAAGAAAAACTTGAAATAAATATTTTTTTCTCTTTTCTTTAAAGAAAAAAAAAGGGGGGAAAGAACTACAAGACAAGACTGAAACAGACCTTTTGCCCACTGCGGATCGCAAGGAGTCACTAAAGACACCAAACAGGCGGATCAAAAATTCAAAGACTCACCTAAAACCCTTTAAGAAGTAAACACAAGAAACTTCAAAAGAACAAGCAAACTAAAATCTAACCCAAGCTATGACTGTAAAAACAAAGACATTGAACTCTGTCAAGAAACCGTGAGAAGTAAAACCTCAATCAGGAAAGAGGTTGGCTGCCTCTTTTTCAAAAATAGTTTCTTGAACCAGGTAGGCTATTGTTTTTTCAGTAGCCTATGTATCTACATGGGTTGTTTAGTGGACAGGGCGTGTATGTACGCGGGTTGATCCACTGTAGGGCGCGCACACCTTTGTAATTCCTCAAAAATGAAATAAAACAGACAGACTTAAAGGGTAGGGAGAACTGGTATGGCACCAAACAGGTGACCAAAATCCCTTAAATGACATAGCAGACTCAACAAAAACTTGAAATGTACGAAAACCAATCAAACACCCAAAAATTCCCCTAAAACCCTAGAGGCTTCCTAGTATGGTTGCCAGTTTTTCTAGTGGGAAAAAAACCCCTATTACTACACCAGGGTTTACAATGTAAGCAGATCAATAACTGTTTAAAAGCCAAATATTTCTCTAACTACCCCAAACATACCCAAGACTCATACAAGAAAAGCAAAGATGAGAGGGATCGGGTAACTATACCTCTACTCTGCGTCTAGTGATGATCCCCTCACGCTTGAAAGATTCACTAACTGCACGCCTCCTCCCAATGTTGGCATGAATTCAAATACATACAAATAGAAAGCTACAAGCATGCAATTCATATACAAATTAGGGTTAGATGTTATAATGTCAAAACATAAACCATTAAAAACATTCAAGACACCATGATTTGGGACAGGAAAAGTACTTATTTTATTGATAACTCAATGATTATNGCAGTTAGTGAATCTTTCAAGCCACCATGATTTGGGACAGGAAAAGTACTTATTTTATTGATAACTCAATGATTATACCTTTTACAACCAAAGTCGGCTACTACTCCATGAACCTGGTCTGGGATCCTCTTCACCAAGATCCAAGTGCACCTTTATATGGGTTCTCCTCTCAACCTTCGAATATCTTCTTGGGAAGTGAATGGGTTATGATGGAGGAAGAAGGGAAAATTAGGGAATGCTGAGGAAATTCTCACAAAAGGGCTACAATTACTTGGGGCAAGGAGGGGATGTGAAACGGAAAAATTTTCATTGTTCTTATGTCTAGATGTGGAATGAGACCCCAACACCTCCTTTTATATGGGAAAATGATGGTTATTCGGTTGGGTGACAGGCTATAAGCGGTGGATTAGTTGGAAAACTACACAATAGCCCGTAATCTCAATGAATTCCTTGCAACTTTTTCAAGTATATGGGGGTTGTAGTGATGCAACATGCATACGTACACGGACTATAGTGGCACAACAAGAGTATGTACGCGGGAAGTATTGGTGCAGGGCCTGTACATCTTCAAAAATTGGGTTTTTTATAAGAACAACTCAATGATGGCTTGGCAAAAAATGCAATTAAGAGGGCCAAAGGCTAGGTATGCATATGTAGAGAAATTATAGGGTTATAACAACGAGAAAGGAATTGAGGGAGGGGGGAGATGTTGTAGGGGATATTCGGATCTGTCGACTAGACCCCCCAGTAGATTTGATTGTCATATTCGGTTAGGGAAGTCAGTCGAATAGGTAGTTAGAGTCGATCGACGCAATAGTCGATGTAACCAACACACACACACACACACACACACACAAACATATACATCATTATGTAATGGAAAGATGAAGGATGTTTTGGCTTCATCTAATGAAATGCTTTGATGGTTCTCCCGCTATAGTGTATGTCTATATGTATGCTTGTTTTCTTCTATATATGATGTTATAAGATGTATTGCTCTATGTGAGGATCTACTGGAAACTTCTAGTACTTTCTCCCTGACTACAACATAATCCCAACTTACCCAACCTTTATGCTCACCTATAGTTGTCTATATTTCATCCAAGATCTATAGTTTCACTTCATAGAGCTGATTTTGGTCAATTTCCAGATTGGTTCATGGTTGGCAATGGAAAATAGTGCATTAGAAGTCTATAGAATGAACATGAGACTACTATAATGAATGTAGTCCATTTCAATGAAAGGATTGAGGGAATTATGACTGACATTACTTCTTAAAGAAGGAATGTAGTACTCTTACACTTCCTCATGATGATTATACTTGACCCACACTTCCATAAATACATGTGAAGACTTCCCTACCAACTTCTCTCATGCATTCAGTGATTGGTGGATGACTTAATTTAAGTCACATGGTGGAAAATGGATGCGATATAAGGTTGGCACTTGGAAATATAGGATTTAGTTCCTATAAGCCTCCTTTCCTCTTCTCCTTTGGTGGAATCATAGCCATTCTTATTCCATTGTTAGCCATCTTGGATCATTTTATATTTTATTCCAACATTAATATTTACATAGATTGGTTTCACTATCTAAAACCTACCACACATTTTTTATAAGTATATTTACATTATCTACTTGCCTATTCATTCACTAGTCAGACCTTGGCCTTGAGCTCTACACTAGGAATCCATAATAGCATATTTACATCAGTTGCATATGGGGTTGTTTATTTAAGATCACATGGATTAAATCATGTCATTATAACCATGTAGTTACAATTTATGCATAATATGATCCAATATATTCCCAAGGTCAAAATTGGGGTATTACATATCCAAAAATCCAGGAAAGAGTGCCATAATCCGTGATCTTGTAAACCCAAAATAGTGAAACCATTGAGGTAGTTAATGTTTTACATAGACAAACTTGATCATTGTAAATTGTATATGTAATGACTCAATGTATAAAAAACCAACTAGGATTTCTACATATGCTTCTTCTTTAGTGTGGTTCTGTTGGCTATCGAAAGTCACCCCTGGATTGCTAGTAGGAGCAGAGCCCGATGCCCATCAGATTTAATGTCACGATTTGTTTTTTTTAAAGATTGATCGAATGGAGGAAAACTCGGAACAGCACAATCTCAACTCAGAAACCAGACCAGGCATGCATGAACGAGTGAGGTCTTGATAAACTCCAAACAGTGAGTCGTAGTAAAAGGG
>JASDQU010439601.1:11195-36017 GCA_032191745.1 Picea mariana
AAAATGAAATGCTCCTTGAAATGTATTTATACTTTTCCAAGTGACTTATTTCCTTAACTTTAGGTTCAACCTATACTTTCTTGTTATAACCACTTTACCCTTTAATTAATGACTTGTAATTTCTTACTGCAACCATTTAGAGGCTTCTTAACCATTCTTCAGAGCTTTCAACTTCATGAGGGAATATCTCCTTAACCATGAGGGACCACGTGGCGTACCACCTACCATTGGAAACGATGTGACGAGGAATATCCATCTATGACATTTTTTCATGTACTTGTAATGTTCTTCAACCTTATTTTCCTCAGTCAACTTCAGGTCTCATGAACACACCTCTGGGCTTCTTATAGACTTATTCAAAGCGTCTTCCCCTGAGGTCCATTCTCAAAGCTATGCCATAAGAGGACCACTTTGGAAACTTCTTCAATTATACCCATTACTTCTAGAGGCCTCTAGACTTCTTCTAAAGTTGACATCAATGACAATCAATTTTCAAACAATCTCCCCCCTTTGGCGTTGATGGAAACACTCATGCCCCCCCTGCGATCAATGCTCCCCTTGTCTACATGCTTATGTTCTTTCTCCCCCTTTGACATCAATGGAAAATGGTAACTCCCATTAAAAATCTAATGTGGAACGTTCTCTCCTGCTTTTGTCCATTGGTGTTTAATGATGATGTAAACTATTGACATCTATAAAAAAACATCCATATTAAGGTTCCTTTATTGATTGATCTAATATCAACAATCTTCTCTACATAGATGATTTCTATTCATCTATGTAGATCACTGTGGAGCATAAATTACTCCAAGTTTATGTCGAAGATACTCAAATGTCTCTCTTAGGAGTGGTTTAGTGAAGATGCCTACAATATGTTCCCTTGTCTTGTTGTACTCTAACTTGATATTCTTTTTTGTAACTTGTTCCCGCTGAAAGTGAACCTTGATCAGAATAGGTTTGGTCTTGGAATGCATTATTGGATTCTTGGAGATACTTATAGTATTGTTATTGTCACAAAATGTTGAAATAGGCTCATCATACTTCACTTGTATATCTTGCATGGTTTGCTTTATCCAGATAACCTGAGTGCAACATGTTGTTGTTGTAGTATATTTCGATTTTGTTGTAAAGAATGATACTGAAGACTGCTTCTTACTTAACCAAGATACAAGAAAAACACCCAAACAAAAAGTTGCTCTACTAATACTTCTTCAATCATTGATGCTTCATGCCCAATCTACATCTGCATAGGCATCCATAGTCAGCTCATTCACTTTTGGATACCACAATCCAAACTTTGTTGTTCCTTTAAGATATATGAAGATCTTCTTTACTTCCAGAACATGAGTTTCCTTTGGTGTTGCTTGAAATATTGCAACATGTCCAACTACTTGCATTACATCTGGTATTGAGGTTGTCACATAGAGTAGGTTTCCAATCATTGATATATAGAGTCTCTAATCTACTTCCTTAGATTCATCATCTTTTCTCAACTTGCAAACGGTCACAATGGGAGTACTTACTAGTTTGCAATATTCCATTTCGAACTTCTTCAACATTTCTTTGATGTGCTTGGTTTGGGAAATGAAAATGCCTTCATTCAGATGAGATATCTGAAGTCCCAAAAAGAATGTCAATTCACCAAGCAGTGACATTTCAAACTCATTCTTCATGTCTTGGGAAAACTTATTACTCATCCTATCATCATCACCTCCAAAGATAATTTCATCCACATATACTTCAATGATAAGTATGTTGTTTATATCAACCTTTACATAGATATTTCTATCTGCATTACCCTTTATGAATCCTTGTCGTTGCAAATACATGTCCAATCTTGAATACTAGGCTCTAGAGGATTGCTTGAGTCCATACAAATCTTTCTTCAATATGCAGACATAATCTTCTTTTTCTGACAAGATAAACCCTTCTGGTTGTTCAATGTACACTTCTTGTTCTAATTCACCATTTAGGAATGTTTATTTTACATCCATTTGATATACTTTGATTCTTTTGGAACATTCATAAGCCAAGATCATTCCGATTGCTTCCATTCTGGCAACAGGGGAAAAAGTTTCTTCAAAATCTATTGCTTCAAACTGAGCATATCCTTTGCATACTAACCTTTCCTTGTTTCTAGTTACCTATCCATCTTCATTTAGTTTGTTTCTGAACACCCACTTTGTACCAATCACATTTTTGTCCTTAGGTCTTGGAACCAGTTCCCATGTTTCTCTCTTCGCTATCTAATCCAGTTATTCTTCCATGGCCTTGATCCAATGTTCATTATTCATGGCTTACTCAAATATGTTGGGTTCTATTGTGGATAATATTGTTAGGTGTCTTTATTCTACTGCACGTACTCATCTGCTTCCTCTAGTTTATATTCATGCATATTTATCTCCAATAATTTTTTTTGGTGGGTGATTCTTCTTAACCTGACGGTTAGGTGTTCTGGAGGGCATCAAAAAGTTGTGTTGGTCATTTTCTTCTTGTTCTGTTTTTGGTTGCTTCTCTTGTTGTTGTTGTTGTTGTTTTTCTTCTTCTTCTTCTTCTTCTTCTTCTTCCTCTTCTACCTCTTCTTATTTTAGTTCTTCTTCTGCTTCCTTCTCTTTAGAATGTTTTCTTTCTTCTTTGATCTTTGACACATTTGTTTCAACAATCTTTGGAATTATGATTCCCACTATCTTGTTGAGTATTACATTGTAACATTTGTATGCCTTGATTTTTCTTGAGTATCCAACCAATATTCCTTTATCAACTCATGAATCAAATTTTCCAACTCTGTCATATTCTCTTTTTATGTAGCATTTGCTTCCAGATACTCTGAAATGCTTGGTGTTTGTTGGCCTTCCCTTCCATAACTCATATGTATTTTTGTCATTGTTACCTATAAGCATTCCTTTTTTTAATATATGAATAGTTGTGTGCACTACTTGTACCCAAAATATATTACTCAACTTCAAATCCCTCAACATGGTTTTGGCTATCTTTGCTACAGTTTTATTTTTCCTTTCAAAGACTCCATTTTGTTGAGGTGTCTTGGCTACTGAGAATCATCTTTTTATTCTATTCTCTTCACATAAATCCATGAATTATTTTGATGTGAATTCACTGCCATTGTCTGATCTTAAGCACTTAATTCTTAGATCCATTTTGTTTTCAACCATTTCCTTGAAATTTTTCTGAAATGTTTGAATGCCTCTGATTTCTTCTTGAGAAAAAAAACTGCAGTCATTCTTGTATAATCATAAATAAGCAGCATGAATTATTGTTCGCCATTCAGTCCTTTTGTTTTCATTGGTCCATATAGATTAGTGTGCACAATTTCCAATGGCTTTGTTGTAGAGTATTCCTTCGATCTGAATTCAGTTCTTGTTTGTTTTCCATGTAGGCAATGCTTGAACATAGTACTGGCTGATTTTGAAATTTCAGGCATTTCTCTTATTGTTTCCTTTCTACTAATTTAGACTAGATTGTCAAAGTTCATGTGTCCCATTCTTTTGTGCCAATCCAAATTTCATTTTCCCTGCCCAAGCAACATATTTATTTTCCAATCTCATTTAACATGTATATGTTGTTTAGAGTTCTTACTGTTGTAGCCACCAATCTGCATGATCCTCCTTTCCTTATATCACACTTCTCTGAGTCAAATATAAGTCTATGTCCCTGATCACACATTTGACTCACACTTAGCAGATCATGCTTCATGTTTTCGACAAGTAGGACATTTTTTTCCTTGGCATCCTTACTTCCAAGCTTGATTGTGCCTTTCCCTATAATTTTAGTTGAGTTGTCATTGCCAAATGAAACTGATCCATCTCTTTCTTTCTTCAGAGTTATAAATTTGTTCTTGTTACCTGTCATATGATTTGAACAACCATTGTCAACATACCAATCACTTCTTCTTCTTTGGGCTTGTAGTGCAAGGGAACATTCTTCAACATTTAGGTTATCCTACTTCCTTATCCAAATTATCGATGGTCCTTTTGCATGATTGTTGAAATCCTACTTTGGTTCCTTTGGAGGAACTGTTAATATGCAATCTTTGGCCATATGTCCAAAGTTGTTGCATTTTAACATTCTACTTCATGTTCTAGTGACCTAAAACCATTATATTTTTTGTTATATGCTTCATGAGGCTTTCTGAGATGATTAATTCTAGAGTGATCTTCATAATTCCTTTTGTTTCTAGCATAATATTTGCAGTTTATAGCTTTGTGCCCAAAAATGTTACAAGAATAACATGAACCAAGAAAGATAGTTTGATACCTGGGAGATCTTCTGAATGGTGTTGTTCTTCTGTAGTTTTCTTCTTGATTCCTTTCCATGGGTGTACGTTGATTATGAATCCTAGGTCTTATAGATGGTGCCATCCTTTTGTAATATTCTTCTTGAGTTCTTTCAATTTCTCGATTGTTCTCATTTGAAGGATTGCATTCATCCTTATTTGTATAGCCTAGTGACTTCTACATAAGTCGTTTGTTCTTCTTCCTCTTTTGTAGTCATAGAGCTCGAACCCTTTTCTATATATGTTTGGTTGTATCCCAATCCAGACCTATCATGATATGGCCTTTGAGCGTTGATGATTTCATCCAGTATTTTGGTGTTGTTTTGTTGCATATCTCTTTTCTGAATTTCCTTCCTTAGTTGAAACCATTTATGTTTCTAAGCTCTCCTTCTCCTTTTCTTTTTCTTCCAGCTGGCTTCTGAGTATTTATTCAATCATTATGGCTTCTTCAACTTGTATTTTTAGGTTCATAATCATCTGTTGATCTTCTTCAGAGTTAGGACTTTGAGAACTCTCTTTTAACTTGAGTAATTATCCCTTGAGTGATTTGTTTTTCTTTCTCTCTTTCTTTAGTTCACTTAAGGCGTTGATTAGTTCTCCTTCAATATCTACCTCACCTTCTTCTACATAATCCTCTTCATCATTTTCAAAATCCATAAAGGGTACATTTTTTGATTCATTGTCACTATCATCATCCTAATCTAATGAGGAACTGTCCTCCTTTGAATAGAGACTTTTCTTGAAAAAAATGTTTTTGTTTCTTCTCTTGTCTCCCTTTTTATATTTATTTTCTTTCTTGGGATATTCTTCTTCATCACTATCTGACTTCATAGCATAAGGACATTTAGAAGGAAAATGACCAATTTTACCACAATTAAAGCATATTAAGGGAAGCATAACTTTGTACTTGCAATTAAAGTTTATTAAGGGAAGCATACCTTTGTACTTGCCAGTTCCTTTCTTCAACTTCCTTACAAAGTTGGCTATTTATTCATCCTCATATGAATCATTACTGCAGCTGAAACTTGGCTTTAACTTTTTCTTATTCTTCCTTGTCTTCTTGGATGCTTTGAAAGCTACTTCCTTTTTGGATGGAGTCTCATGTTCCGTTCTCATTTCATAAGTTGTGAGCATCCCATGTAACTCGTCCATGATTAGTGTAGCAAGATCTGCTCTTTCTTCTAGGGAGGAAATATTAGGATCAAAACTCATTGGAAGAGATCTTAGTACCTTTTGAAAAATGAATGGTTCTTTAACTTCTTCTCCCAAACCTTTAATAACATTCACTATTTCGTCAACTCGCAAAAAATAGGTTGCAATATCTTTATCTTCCTTCATTTTCAGTTGTTCAAATTGACCTCTATAAGTTTGAATATTGGCCCCTTTGACTTTGACATCTCCTTGATAAACATTTTGAAAATTTTCCCAAATATTCTTTGCAGAATCACAGTGCATAACCTTGACATATGTTGATATAACAAGACCACCTAGAATAGCATCAGTAACCTTTGAATTGTTCTCTTCGAGTTTATTTCCATCCATATATGTTGGGGGAGTGGCAAGTGTCAAGTATCCATTTACTATTGCTTGCCAGACATAAAATCCTTGTGCTTGTATAAACATTTTCATTCTTCTACTCCAGAAGGCATAGTTATGTCCATCAAACAGTGGTGTTCCATTCTTGGTGCACCCCATGATATACCTTCCAGTGATTAGATTGTTTTTATAAGGACTTGCTCTGATACCAATTGTTGGAATACTGAGAGGGGGGGTGAATCAGTATTATGCACTTTTTACCACTTTTAACCAGAATATGTATGCATCAATTCATCCATAGTTATCACTTATGTCTTCATTTAATATTTCATGAACATATAACCATAAACAGTACCATTCAACAATATATCACATCATACATAGTTCACAAGATATTTTTACATGGAAACCCAAATGGGAGAAAACCACAGAATGCTTTCTTATATATATCAAAGATTCCATTCATAGGAAGCACCAACTTCCAAATTCTCCAGCACCAACTAGAAGGAGGCTCCAGCCCCCTCTTTACAAGCTCCGGCCTGAGGGAAGCTACAACTCCCTAAATTCTTCAGCTCCAACCCTCTAATTTATAGGCTCCAATCTGAAGGAAGCTCCAACTCCTTGTATTCTCTGGCTCCGACCAAAAGGAGGCTACGACCACATTTCCTTGCCTTGTCTTGCCTCCCTGAAATATAAGTGTAGACTCAACCTATCACTACCACAGATATTGATAATCAAACTATCAATGTCATTGTATCTGTCATTGACATCGTTTATGTCATTGTCACTGATACTAATACATCATCATCATCAATCTGATCTACTCACATAGATCATATTAAAAACATATGCTCCACATCAAGTATCCAAACCATGTGCCAAAATATACCTCAAGCATGTACCATAACCTCTATGAACCATGTACCATAAGATATGCCTCAATCATATGACATCCAAAAACATATACCAAGTGTATACCTCAAATGTATGCCAATATCACAAAGTTGTGCCTCTAACAATGAACCATAACATCCATAAACCAAGTACTAAAAATATGTCTCAAGCATGTATCAATATCACCATGACATGAACATCAACCATATGCAACCATGTACCAAAATATCTCTAAAACATTCCTTAAGCATGTGCCAAACCATCCATGATACAAACATCAAATACACATAAGAACATACATTTAATCATGTAGAAAATCTAATGCATATCATCTCATACATGCAGATCAACCTGGTGCATATCCACTTCGACAGACATAAGATTGCATCTTCAATAAATTTTCCTTAGCTTCGTTGGATAGAGACCAGTCATCTGGCGGTGCCTCGTGGGATGAGTTTCATACAACCCACGTGGCTACCTCATGGGATACCTATAGCCTGACCCGCGGGGGTCAGCTAAATTAGGGTTTTCAAAAACCCTTCTCTCTCTCTGCAACTCTGAGACTTCTGCACTCCTTTCTTCCTCATATTCGCTTTCTCATATACGCTACGAAAATATTTACCAAAATATCAATTGAAAGATAGAGAATCAATAAACTTGTGTATGTACAAATGAGAGGCTCCTTGAAGTGTATTTATACTTTTCCAAATGACTTATTTCCTTAACTTTAGGGATGACCTATAGTTTCTTTTTATAACCACTTTACTCTTTAATTAATGACTTGTAATTTCTTATTGCAACTGTTTAGGGGATTCTTAACCATTCTACGGGGCTTTCAACTTCATGAGGGAATATCTCCTTAATCGTGAGGAACCACATGGCATACCACCCACCATTGGAAACAACATGACGAGGACTATCCATTTATGATGGTTTTGCATGTACTTGTAATTTTCTTCAACCTCATTTTTCTTAGTCAACTTCGGGCCTCATGAATACACCTTCGCGCTTCTTGTAGACTTCTTCAAAGTGTCTTCCCATGAGGGCCATGCTCAAGGCTATGCCATAAGGGGAACACTTTGGAGACTTCTTCAATTATACCCATTACTTCCAGAGGCTTCTAGACTTATTCTAAAGTTGACATCAATGACAATCAATTTTCCAACAACGATGTTCCTCCTTTGTGTCTTGTTTTCTTTTGCCTTCATGGGTGTTATTTTCTTGTAGTTTTTCCATTTCTATTTCCATTTTTTGTTGGGATTCGAATATGTTCCCAAATACGTTTCTATTTCATTGATTGATTTGTTGCTTTACAAACTTTAATTTTTGGCTAAGTTGATACATCTTGCCGCCTCAATGGATTCCATCTTATGATCACCAGATCCTGAGGTTGTGCATAAAGTTTGGGTGATCAAGCCAAAAAATTTCAAATCGAAAGGGTTTGGGTTTTAAGGTTGAGAGATTTATCCATGAAAGAAGGAAAGGTCAGTGCTAAGATCCTGTATAAGGTGGGATTTCAGTTTAAAAGTTGGTTTTGCTTAGTTGTAATGATTCAAAAATTAGGAATCGATCCAATCTAATGACAACTTGGTGAGTTCCTTCCCACCTGTTATTCCATGTATGGTTTCCATTACTAGTTTGGAGATCAATCAACCCCATTTTTCCTAGTAATTCCTTAAATGAAATGTTATATGCATTTAACCTTCGAACACCTCCTTTTTTTCCCTCAAGGGACATGATTAGATTGAAGTATCCTCCTAGAATCTATGTTTTTTTTTTATATCTAGCCCCTAGGTCCATCAGAGAGTCCATGAAGGAATCTTTGAGAGTTTGAATTGAGGGGCCATAAAAGTTTGTCATAAAGCCTATATATTATGTTTCTCTAAGTCTATGTCTGGCTAAAATATAGTTCTTTGTTAACTGAAAGTCTACTAGGGTGATCTGTGTGGGGTCCCATATAGTGCTAGCCCCCCTGCAAAACCTGTTTCTTCTACCATAGCTACCTCACTTTGCTTCCAATAGTGGTTGACTATATTTATCATACTATTCTTGTTACATTATGTTTCTTTTAGAAAAATTGTTGTAGGTTTTACCTATGTTATGTGCTTTTTTAGCAAACACTATTTTCCCGAGGTGTTAAGACCTCTTATATTCCAGGATATAACCTTTTATGATTAAACTTTGGGTTGGGAGAAGAAGTATTTACCTGGGAGTTCCATCGCTTGTCTTGAGTCCACCAGTAGCACTCCTTCTTCCTCTAGTTTTTGTTTTGTTGGTTTGTGTCCCCACTTTCTTTCCTCAGTGTTTCCTTTGGCCAAGGCTATCATTGGATTTGTGTGTATGTCCAACCCTCCCTGTGGGGTTTTCCTTTGTGATGTGTTGGGCACTTTCCCCGTTCTATGTAAAAGGTTTTATGTTCCTTTGGAATCTATGTTATGGCTTGTTCCCTGTGGATGGAAATGGGAGCCCAGAAGTTCAACTTTGTTGCATCCTTCTCCATGCTATCCTATTGCTCCTCTTGTTCACTTTCCTACTCTATTTCTTCCTCTAGGTACATGGTCTGATCCCTTTCTACCCATGTTGGGTTTTGAAGTTAGACCTCTTCTTATTTTACTCTTTGTCATTTCAGTTATTCTCCCCCTTCTTTTGTATTACTATTCTTCGTTGGGGTTTTAGATGTGGCCTCTTCTATGGTTGTGCCCTCCTCCTTTGTCTCAGCTAACATTTGAAATGTGTTGCCATTGGTTGAAAGTTATGTGGATTTGGGGGTATTCACTTTGCGTCCTGATTCACTTTTGCTAGAAAATCTGGTAAATCCTTCTTGATCAGTTGCCTCCTTGCCTTTGTCATTGTTTCTTGATTCATTCAAAGGGCAGTCACAGAATAGATGTTCGTGCTCATGGAATTTGCCACACCTAAATGGTATGTGTTCATAGTTAAGGGGATGTATCCATTCTAAGATTTGGAAGTTTATGCTTATGGAGTCCAGGAGAGCCCCAGAAACATCCATGCACACACAAATCGTGGTGTATGAAGTGTATCACCCTTGCTTTGTGACCTGAGAAAAATTAACAAAGGATCCCTGGATGTTACCCAAACCCTCTATGACTTCCCTGTCCCAGAATTCTTGAGGCAAGGAATACATCCTTATCCAAACTGAAGCGAATTTAAAGTACTCTTTATTTGGGCTAAATCTTGGCAACCAATACCTCATGTGCAATCTCGCAGAGTTGAAAAAGTATGACCCTTCCTCAAATACTTTCTCCCAGTCTTCTTGACATGAGAAGATTGTCGTGAAGAATCCCTTTTCTCCCAATTTTATTATGATTTCACCCTTGATCTTCCCTCTAGATGCCATCTACCCTATGAGGGATTTTTCTTATGGCCAGATGCCCAAAAATTTCCCTATGATGGCATGTTCTCTCATATACTGAACATACTCTTCAATAACTAAGAAGGTTACTTCATACTAAGGAATGTTTGTTTTTTTAGCTAAGCATACGTTATATAGCTTTCCTTTTAGTTTCTTATGTGTCAAATTCAACTAGTTTGGTGCATCCATTATCATCGAGTCATTCCCTACCCCCGCTTGTTTCCAAAGAGGAACAAGATCCACTAACAACTATTTCACCTGTGATCACGTCCTTAAAGGAATGCTTGAACATCGTATCATGCGCTATGACCATCATTCCTATTATTTTCCCCTGCCTAACGTCTCGTAGTACCCCCTAGTCTATTGTGTCTGAAGCTTGATTCTAAACCCTATTTTATTGGTTCTTCCAATAGTCATGTCTTTTCCTCCCACATTAATGACATACTGTTAATAAAACAAATATAACAAATTTACCTACACGTCGTTTGTGTTGGTTTTAATAAATAGTATCAAATACACAAAAATGTATACGAAGCAAGGGACACCAAGAGTTTACACTCAAGAAACCCTTGAAGGATAAAAATATATTCAATTATACCATTCATGTGTGAGTTTCTATTGTACAATTGGTCCCTTTATGTAACTTTAGGTGACCATAACAACTATGTCATAATTGGATGTTTAGTTCAACCATATACATAACTATGTTCAATATTATCTCCTTAAATCTTTCCATGAATCTCTCAACCAATCTTCATCCCTAACATCTCTCTTTTCTCCTCATCTTTGAATTGTATGTAGACTTATATGCTTGGTCCACTTCATTAACATATTATAATGTATTCATTAAACATCACAAGTAGGAGCCAATCCTTCATACTCCCCCTTAATGAATACTTTTGATCTCAATATGTAATCATCATCCTGTATCTATTCATTCTCTTTTGAACTAGTCCCATATTCATCTTCTATGATATTTGCCTTCGATGCTCTCTGTCTTCATTTTGTGTCTTTGTGGTCGTCCTATTTTGGTATTTTGTCTTCATCCTTTGTCTCTTGCACATCTTTAGTCTTCTTCATTCTTCATCCCCAATCTTCTTCAATTTTCGTCCTGTACTTACAAAACATAAACATTGTGTTTGTTGAAGTCCATATAAAAAGGTTACTATCCATCGAAATACATGGGTCACCAACCGTTGTATATGTCGGTTCTCTGGGAAAAAATTTCTCATACATGGTTCAAAAACAATTATTTAATCACAAACATTTTCACTCCCCTTGCATCATCATCAATCATCATCCTAGGTTTTCTTTGGCTTTCATGTAACCACGCTTTGGGTTTTTCTAGGTTACCCTCAACCATTACATCCTCTGGGTTTTACATCGGTTTACCCTTAATCATTACAATTCTCAAGTGGTTTCAGTTTACCACAAACCATATATTTCCTCAAGTGGTTTTGGCTAACCACGAACCTTCCTCTGTCATGACAAGTGGTTTTTGGTTTATCATGATCCATTCAACATTCAAATTATGGGAGTATGCTTACCTCATCAAGGATTACATCAACATTTGACTCAGGTGCATACAATTTCAAATTTTCATTTCAGGCTAATCCTTTATACAAACATCGGACCAAGACCATTTTCTTTCCATCATCAAAAAAAATTATTTAAGGACCATTAAACTTCTTAGGGATGTATACTTGATCTTCTTGAAATTATTGCAACACACAATATTCATTTATTCTTACTTGCTTCTTCACTTCATCATTCAATGATTTGCGTGCTTCATTCTTCATTTCCATTTTCCCGTGGAATTTTTTTGTCGCTTCATCCTTCTCTGTCCTTGTCTCTTTTCTTTTTAATATGCCTTTCCCTTTTGCTTCTTTTGTCTTCTTCTTTCGTCCTATTCTTGATGCATTCTTCTTCTTTGCTTTCTTTTGTTGTCTTCTTTATTCATGGAATTTGCATCTTATTCTTTCTTCATCTTGCTTGCACTTTTCTCTATTGTATTCTTCTATCATGGAATATGCATCTTCGTTGTTCTTCATTAGTCTTCCTCTTTCTGTTGTCATCTTCTTTCATCTACACCTACAATATTTTTCATTCACCTACAATTGCATGCACAAAAATAGGTTTCTTGTGGGAGTTTATTAAGGTCCAACAAGACACCTATGACCTTGGTTTGGAAAACTTAATTGACACACCAAGGTCATGATTTATTTGACTCTTACTATGCTTACAAAGACATCATTACATAACCAGGATCATTCGACCCACACCTGGACTTGACTTTGAATTTATTTTGGCTGTTCACATCAACATATTTCATCTTCACTTTGACTCTTTATATCAAAATGCAAACCTTCTACATGCTCGATGACTTTAATTTTCCTTTAACATTCACTTTGGTTTAGAATCTCAACCTTCAACTTGACATTGACTTAACTTTCCAAAATAGAATTTGACTCTTTATATCAAAATGCAAACTTTCTACATGCTCGATGACTTTCATTTGACTTTGACATTCACTTTAGCTTAGAAACTCGATCTTCAACGATTTGAAATAAAAACAAGTATGTTAATTGTTGCAAGAAGAGTAATGGGGTTTATCTACAATCCATGTAGAGTGTCATGCCTATAACACTAATAAACAAAATTGAAAAAAAAAAGTTCATAAAGAAAAAAAGTCAACCATATTAATAAAACAATATAGATTTATCATAACTTTTAAATATGGATGAGCTTGTCTTTTGATTTCTTTTTTTATCCCATATGTACTTAATAGATTTGGGTTAGTATGAACTTTATTGGTGTATTGTTTCATAGGAAGAGAATTCTATTTATAGTTGTAAAAGCAATTTCAAGATGTTAAACATATTTATAATCACCTTATAATCATTTGACTAGTTTACATATATCTTTATATGTTATTTGTTTTACTTCATTGCCTAGTAATATTCAATTCCTAAATGTTTAATTTCTTACTTTCTTAATCATCTTTACTTTATATAACAACTTTATTTTCTAAATATTATATTATATTAAAAGGGGTGGCAACAATTGTGGGGTCCTCATTGATTCCGAAGGAACAACGGAATAGTCTCATGCTTGGGGATTAAGAATTCTCTCTAACAATTAGGCAAAAGCCTATTAATTACTCCAGGGGATAAGTTTAGCATCAGAAAAGAGCATCCATCGCCTAATTGTTGTGGGAGACTCTAGCATAAATGTCAGGTCTATGATAAAAAAAAAAATCCTAGAAGACCAAAGACTAGACTTAATCCTAGTTAGAGCACAACATGAAGCCTCAAAGTTCTAGGAAATCTCATATTTTCATGTCCTTCAGAGCAAAAATAAACAAATCGATGCAATGGAAAATATGACAACAAAGTTCAAAATGGGGGTGTTATGGTTAAACGAGATCCAAACTACCCAAGCCATTCCTTAATCGTAAATCTAATGACAAGTACCTTACTCATAAATCGACACGTGTCCCTCACGGGAGTGATTATCTGTCAAGACAGAACAATAACCATGAAGAGACCTAATATCCCCTCATACATGTCTCAGGCTACGTGGATGGGAGGTATTGAAGCCATGGAATTATTTCTTTCCAAGGCAAGTGGGATAATGAGTAGATGATTTTCAACTAGGCGAGAGGAGGTCGGGCCCTTATACTTGCTCCTTTTCAAGTTCATCCTCGAATCTCGGGACTTCCCAAGATTCACAAAGAAGGGATTCCATTAAGACCCATTGTCAACACAAGTGGATCCCCAACTTATGAACTAGATAAATATGTAGCTAATATCTTAGGACCTTTAGTAGGCAATATTGAGTCTTACATTAAATATTCTAATGAATTTGTTAAACTCATTAAAGAAGAAATAGTAGAACCAAGGGACATGCTCATTAGTTTCGATGTGGTGTCACTCTTTACAAACATTTTGTTAAAGGAATCCATCCAAGTTATCAAGGAAGTCATAGACCCTCAAACAACAAGATTGGCAGAAGTTTGTTTGAGATCAACATTTTTCACTTTTCAAGGAGAGTTTTTCGAACAAATAAGTGGTGTGGCTATGGGGTCCCCATTGTCCCCGATTGTAGCCACCCTCTTCATGGAAAAATTTGAAAAGAAATCTCTTGAATCATACCCTCGGAAACCCTCGAGATGGAAGAGGTGTGTGGATGATACCACTGTCAAGTGGCCTCATGGTAAAGATGAATTAGACAAGTTCTTTCAACATATTAATGGAATTTAGGATGACATCAAGTTCACCATGGAACTTGAAGATAACACGATTATTCCCTTCCTTGATGTTCTTATCATCAGAAAGCATGATGGATCACTTGGGCATAATGTCTTTAGGAAGAAAACTCACACCGACAACTATCTTCATGCCAACTCCCACCACCATCCTTCACAAAATATGGGAGTTCTCTATACCCTAGCAAGGAGGGAAGCAAGAATCTATGATGACGAACATCTTGAACAAGAGATAAACCACCTTACATATGTTTTTAGGAACAAGGGATATAAAGATAGGGATATTAAGAAGGAAATAAGAAAAGAAGAAAGAGAGTCTCGCTCCAGAAACCAGTCCCCCAACATGAAGGCATATATCCCCTACATCCAAGGAGTCACTGATAGAATTGCCAAAATATTGAAAAGAAAGGAGACTACTACCTCTTTCAAACCACTAATAACCATT
Source organism: Picea mariana (assembly GCA_032191745.1). Lineage (NCBI taxonomy): Eukaryota > Viridiplantae > Streptophyta > Pinopsida > Pinales > Pinaceae > Picea > Picea mariana. The sequence continues at coordinate 26,002 of JASDQU010439601.1, forward strand.
AGACAAAGAATGAGGTATGTCAAAGATCCCATTGACCAAAGTCAAGAAAAAGGTGTCTATAAGGTTTCTTGCTCATGTGGGAAAATCTACATTGGTGAAACTGGTAGATAATTCCAAATAAGGATTAAGGAACACAAAGGAGACTTTAAGAACGAACATGTCTGCACCTCATCCTTAGCAGAGCACTCCCTCAAAAAAAAACATCATGTGTGCATCAAGGATACCACAATCCTTGCAAAAGAAAACCACTATTACAAACGACGCATTAGAAAGGCACTAGAGATAAGAAAGCATCCTAACAACATAAATAAAGATGGTGGTTTGGAAGTAAACAACAATTGACTCCCCTTAATAAGCCATCAAAGAAACCAAGAATAAGCAGATTTGAGTGTTAGGGTTTCTTCCTCCCTTCTCTTTCTTTTCTTTTTCGTTTCATTTTCTTTTGCTTTGGTTTTTGGCTTATCCTTGGTTCCCCTAGTTCCCATTTTTGGTAGGTTAAAACCCTATTATACTAACATAATTATAAATACTATATTATAACTTTATAATGCTATATTATTATTACTAATACTATAGTAGTAATATATTTGCATCACTAAGTATAATTATAAATACTATATTATAACTTTATAATGTTATACTATTATTACTATAGTAGTAATATATTTGCATCACTAAGAAGTTCTTAAGTCCTTATATCTAGTACTACGATCTATTATTATTATGACTACTTAGTACATAGAGTACATTATTTTAATTAATCAAATTACTTTATTTGCAATAAATAAACAAGTACTATACTTTATTAATAATGGTTTATTACAACTATTATTATTAAATTACTTCAATTGCAATAAATAATAACTACTATACTTTATGTTTATTATTAATGTATTATTACAACTATTATTACATGGTACCTTTATTACAACACCTTTAATACTATTTTAAAACATTTATGTACTGGCTTCTAATCTTTATCATAACACTAACATTACCTATAAATAACAGTACATAATATTAAGGTTTTATTAATAATTAAAGTATTATTACATGGTACCTTTATTACAACACCTTTAATACTATTTTAAAACATTTATGTACTACTATCATATGGCTACTAATCTTTATCATAACACTAACATTACTTATAAATAACAATAAATAATATTAAGGTTTTATTCATTATTAATACTTTAATTAGTAATAGTTTGGATTTTTTTCTTTTTTCCTTTATAACCTTATTATTAATCCATGTTGAAAGCATAGAGGGACTATAGCGATCAATAATTCGTTGACTTTATATTAGTTTATCCTTTGACTAAAAATATTTGCATAATCTTTATTATTGGAACTAGAGAACTAAAACATTGATTTGTATATAATAAAAAATATCATATATGTCATGATCTGATTGGATAACAGATTGGAGGTCTTATTGCCAGCTTCGTTATTCCCAATGTTTTATATGTTAGCATATCCAAAGTTTTTGATCATCTACGGTCTTTCTGAATTTTTATTATTTTTATTAAAATGTTTAGATATCCAAAGTTTTGAGCATCGAAAGTTAGTTTTTTATTAGTTGACTTCATATTAGTTTGTCCTTTGACTAAATTTTTTTTTGCATAGTCTCTATTGTTCGAACTACTGTTATTATTATTACTATTTTTTTTAAACAGACCTGCCACACTGCATTCTTTCTTAAATGTTTACACAGCAGGAGGCCCTTCGGTGGTTCTGACAGACTTAAATTTTTACCTAACATGCCTCACAACCTTAAAGGTTTACTTAACAGGCCTATTACAATACATTTTCCTCCGATTTTTTTTATACAATGTTGTCTGCAGTGAATATGGGCAATATTGTTCTTCAGCGGCATTATCGGTTCATTGGTTGATGCTTGCTCGTTACTTGTTCACTGGTTTCTTGTTTTCTTGTTGCTCTTGTTGCAGTTTTCACACTTGGGATTGTGGAACCACGATTGGAACTGCACTTCTATCCTTCCCTATTGTTAGGTGGGTTTCGGTGCCATGTTTACCTTCCTATTCGTTGTTTGTTGTTTGCTATTTCCAGTTTGCAAGTGAAAATTTTCAATACTGGAGATGCCTAAGTCAAAATCCTCTTGCAGAACATCTTTGTATGTGAGGAGAAAACTTGATTTCCTTTTTTATATGTCATTGTGGTTGCGATGGAGGTGGGTTCTGTGTCGAACATTGGCGTTCAGGAACAAGACCAAGACAACATTATAGTCTTGTTTCTCTGGTTGTAGTAGTCACATACAAAGATGTTTTGCAAGAGGATTTTGATCACTCCTAGTATTGAAAATTATTACTTGAAAACTAGAAAAAAACAAACAACGAATAAGGATGCAACCATGGCAGTGAAACTTACTCATGAATGGGGAACGACAGAAAGGCAGTTCCAATTGCAGATGCAGAATGCCAACCATGCAAACTGCAACTTTCTTAAATGTTTACACAGTGGAAGGCCTTTGGACAGTCCTCACAGCCTTAAATGTTTACCTAACAGGGCTCACAGCCTGAAATGTTTGCTTAAGAGGCATGCTACAATACATTTTCCTCCGATTTTTTGATACAATCTTGTCTGCAGTGAATTTGGGCAATATTGTTCTTCACTGGCATTCCTGGTTGACTGGTTGATGCTTGCTCGTTGGTTCGTTGGATGATGCTTATTGTTGTTTGATTCAACTTTGCAGAGTTGAGGTCCTGCAGCTGCAGTTGTGCCTCTTAGTACTTGTTCATTGGTTTGTTGTTTGTTGCTTTCTCTTGTTTGCTTCAACTTTGCAAGGTTGGGGTCCTGCATTCGCAGTTGGACCTGTTGTTGCAGTTTGCAAGCCAGGGGCTGCGCTTATGTCCTTCCCCATTCATTGGTGGGTCTCAGTGTCGTAGTTGCATTCCTACATTACTTAACATGCATGTTATAATACATTTTCCTACGATTTTTTTTATACAATGTTGTCTGCAGTGAATATGGGCAATATTGTTCTTCAACGGAACTACCGGTTCATTGGTTGATGCTTGCTCATTGCTTGTTCATTGGTTTCTTGTTTGCCTGTTGTTGTTGTTCTTGTTGCAGTTTGCATGCTTGGGATTATGCAACTACGATTGGAACTATGCTTCTGTCGTTCCCCATTGATGGGTGGGTTTCGGTGCTATGTTTACCTTCCTATTCATTGTTTGATGTTTTCTATTTCCATTTTTCAAGTGAAAAAAATCAATATTGGAGATGCCTAAGTCAAAATCCTCTTGCAGAACATCTTTGTATATAAGGAGAAAATTTGATTTTCTTTTTTATATGTCACTGTGTCTATGATGGAGGTGGGTTCTATGTCGAACATTAGCATCTAGGAACAAGACCAAGACAACATTACAGTCTTGTTTCTCTGGTCATAGTAGTCAGATACAAAGATGTTCTCCAATGGGATTTTGATCACTCCCAGTATTGAAATTCTTACTTGCAAATTGGAAAAAAACAAACAACGAATAGGGATGCAACCATGGCAGTGAAACTTACCCGTGAATGGGGAATGACAAAAGCACAGTTCCAATTGCGGATGCAAAATGCCAACTGTGAAAACTACAACTTTCTTAAATGTTTACACAGTGGGAGGCCTTTGGACGGTCCTCACAGCCTTAAATGTTTACTTGACAAGCCTCACAGCCTGAAATGTTTGCTTAACATGCGTGTTACAATACATTTTCCTCCAATTTTTTGATATAACCTTGTCTGCAATGAATTTGGGAAATATTTTTCTTCACCGGCATTCCTGGTTGACTGGTTTATGCTTGCTCGTTGGTTCATTGGATGCTTCTTATTGTTGTTTGATTCAACTTTGCAGAGTTGAGGTCCTTCAACTACAATTGGGCCTCTTGGTACTTGTTCACTAGTTTGTTGTTTGTTGTTTGCTCTTGTTTGCTTCAAATTTGCAAGGTTGGGGTCCTACATCCACAGTTGGACCTGTTGTTACAGTTTACAGGCCAGAGGCTACGCTTCTGTCCTTTCCCATTCACCGGTGAGTCTCAGTTTCATTATTGCATTTATGTTCATTGGTTGTTGTTTGCTATTTCCAGTTTGCAAGTAAGAATTTCCAATATTGTGAATGCCTGAGCCAAAATCCTCTTGCAGAACATTTTCGTTTGTGACTACTACAACCAGAGAAACAAGAGTGTCATGTTGTCTTGGTGTTGTTATTTAAAGTCATTGTTCGCCAAAGATCCCACCTCTGTCACAGCCATAATGACATGGCAGAGGTTGACAAATCTATACAAGTGCATTCAGAAGAATACACAAAGAACATGAAAGAAGTCATATTGATACTATGCAAATGATACGTGCACTTGGAAATACATTGCTTAATTTTCAATAAATCTCTGCTCAACAAACAGTCGATGTTGCACTTTCCCTGCCCCTGGATTGTGGTTCAAGGAAATGTGTCTTCACAAACACATCTCCACTTTAGAAACGCAAATTGGAACATGGTTTTACAGTTGGGCCACCAAAAATACTATTAAAATAAAATAATATGAAAAATGTTGAAATAGATATAAAAACATCTCTTTGGAATTGAACCATAGTTTTTTGAGCTCCAACTTTATTTCATAGATGAGAATATTTTTCCCATAGTTAATGTGTTTCTATGGCTTCATAATTATGAGACTAAGTGTTGATGTGTGAGGGATAAAGTTATTTTCTCCCTTTCTTTTTCCTCTTCTATACTTACCCGTTTTTCCCTTTTCTTCTTCCCCTCTATTATTCGTTTCTAGTTCTATAATTAGCCATGTTTCTATGCTCACAGGTTCCCGAGGTGGAAAACTGAAAATTCCTCATCTTCATCTATATCTTCACATCACGAGTCCGACCGACCCTCGTTCGTTTGCATACTTAGCCAATTTTATGGCCGCGGGTTCGCAGGTAGGCGCTATCGAACTCTCATGCCCCGTGTTCGGGGTATACATATTGCACCCAAAACTTTGGTGATCTACAATTCAACTCCGGACTCCTCGAACTCGCAAGCCTGACTCTACCTATGATGACTCAGTCTAACCAACCCACCTTTCCATACTTAGTCGAGTCCTCAAAGTTTCATGGGTTCACAAAATTTTGAAAGCATTTTTCGCTCCCCTTCATCCCTCCCACCTACCGCCCTTCCCAATGCACATTAATTATTATTTTACTAGTGACAACTCACCAGGCAGATTCAAAAAGATTGGAATTAACAAGCGGAAAGCTCGAGGACATCTCCCATTAAAACGCATTAACGGGCGAATATTATGGGATCTGATGATTTTTTTGTGTCCATCTTGAATTAGCAAAAATTGTTGGTTATTTTAGTTTTTTTAAGGCATCATCATAGTAAGAATGCAATATTGTGCTACCCCACTGTCATCCACAAAGGTGTTGATGCCATGTCCCTCTTTAATACTATGCATATATTACAGGTTGTCATATTTGAGAATATGCTTGCATATGGAAATGTTAACTCATGTTTTCTCTATTGCCTATGCATTTCAGCAAACTTTGCGAGCCGAAAACACCCTTCAAATTGGAACATGGTTTACATTTGGGCCAAAAAATACTATTAAAATAAAATAATATGACTCGTATTTGAATAACTATGGACAAATTCTCTTTGTACTTGAACCTGAGTTTGTCGAGGTCCAGCTATATTCCATAGTTGAGAATGTTTTTCCCATAGTTAATGTTTATGGCCACGAGTTCCCAGCATAGCGCTATCGAACTCTCATGCCCCTGTTCTGTGATATACATCTTGCACCCAAAAATTATGTGATCTACAATTCGACCCCGGACTCCTCGAACTCGCAAGATTCACTCTACCTACGATTAGTTTGTCCTTGTCCGTCTGACTGCCCTGCCTTTCCATACTTAGTCGATTCTTCACCTCTTGTTGTCCCAGATTTGCGAGTTCATGGACTCCCGGGTTCAGAAAAGTTTGAAATCATTTATCGCTCCCATCCATCCCCACTACATTCGCACATTTCCCAATGCAAATTACTTACGCTTTTAATTGGTGACAATTCACCACACAGGTTCGAAAAGATTGGCATTAATAACCAAAAATCTCGAGGACATCTACGATTAAAATGCATTCAAGAAAGATATACGGGATATTATATTATCATCCCCAGTGTTCATTTTAAATACTATTAGGACACAATTATTGTCACATGTTGCAATACAAACAATTCTTCATCAAAGCATTAGATTTTCTCACAGACACCCCAGATGCACTCCAGTCGCCTGGTATCGAATTGGTAGAGGTCAATATTATAAGATCTGAACTTCTTTTTTGTGGATCTTGAACTCAGAAAAATTGTTGCTTACTTTTTTTCTTTAAGGCATTCTGCCCCGCCTTTCCATACTTAGTCGATTCTTCACCTCTTGTTGTCACAGATTCGTGGGTTCCCGGGCTTCCAGGTTCACAAAACTTTCAAAGTATTTTTCGCTCCCTTCCCAATGCACATTAATAATGCCTTCATTAGTGACAAATCACCATACATATTCGAAAATATTGGCATTAATAGGCGAAAAGGTCAAGGACATCTCCCACTAAAACGCATTAAACCAAGATTTACAAAAGATTATATTATCATCCTCCAGCGTTCATTTTAAATACTTATTCCCATTTCCGTCTATCATCTAAAACTTAGGCTTTAAGGTGCCTTCCTTGTAATGTTCCTGGTCATACACATCTGAGACAACTTAGAGATGCCATTTAGGCCCAATTGAAAGACGAGGGAATGGTTTTATGTGACATCAGCTTTGAGCGAAAAAAAATTGTAAGCCAACAAAAACTCAGACAAAAAAATTCAAGTATCTTGTGATTGGTATTCTCCATGTATTCAATCCTTTTGTTGGTTAAAAGGCCTGCCTAAAGGTTTGTATGTTGAACTTCTTTGTTTTTTTACTAGAAATTGGAAGGGACTTTCAAGTCACCTGAAAAATGCTCATTTGTTGAAGCATATAGCTTCTTCCTGTTATAATATAATGGATGTGCTCGTTTAACCATAGACAATATCACTATTGTCACCCAACCATAGGCCGAAGCCACCCCCGAGCACCTTAACCTTGACAAAGAATCATTCTGGAAGAAAACCCTAGGTTGGATAGCCAAACAAAGGTGGCGCACCTTTCTCCAAGGATAACACACCAAACAAGAGTAACAAGAGTTGATCAGAGAGTCCAAACCATAACCAAGAGAGAGTCCAAGACAAAACCAAAATCTGCTAGTTGCAGCGGCTGCAATGACATCTCTCCTCCAAACTTGCGCACAAATTGGCCAAATGTAGTGTGCACAAGTGTTTCTTCTACAGTTCTGAGAATGCCTGCCAGAATGAAGACTGGCCTCCTGTATTTATACTAAAACTGGCAAACTGTCTGGGCCGACTTCTCATTCTGGGTGCTTGTTTACTTAGTACATAATATTTCCTTTAGCCAACTTCTTCTCTTGGAGGCTAATAACCTAATACAATTCATTCTCTTGAGTCGACTTGTCTTCTAGGGTTATTAACCAATTAATTAGGGTTTATTCTTGCTTCCCTGCATATTATATTCTTGTCAGGTTTTCACATGGAGGTAAATACCTCCCACAACTACTATAATATCAACACTCACTCCTATCTAGGGAGGTATTGAAGGTAATGGTCTTGAGCACAAACATACCATTCACCTGGTAGAATCAACATAGTCTTATAGATTATCTCATGATTAGATCATGAGCACCATCATCACTATCAGTGTCATCAACTGCATCATCTCTCGAAACCATACTCCATTTGAGTAATCAGACATGATGCTGGATAATTCACTCACTCCACAAAGTGACACAAGAACACAAGAACCATTCTTCTAATCCAGACATATGTCCTAGAAGAATAAATGTCCTAGACCATTTTCCGTCTGAAAAATCTTTGTCCATTAATCATCTGTCTAGCTGATAATCATTTCCAACATTACTGATATTCTTCAAGGCAATCAGAACAATGTCATTCAATAGAACACAACTATGTCTATCCATAGTAGTACACAACTACAATCCAGTGGTACACTACCACACCAAGTAGCACACAGATACTTGATCAGTGACTAATAGTCACAACCAGTGGAACACATCCACTACCGTAGTATACATCTATTGTCCAGAGACATACAGTCTCCATAACAATCATATCATCAACCTGCACAGAAAACATTGTTATGATATATAAACTGAATCATCTGGGCTAGTCTTCCACTCACATCTGTGAGATCTAGAAGAGCATCTTCCCTAAGAAAGTAAAACATCAACGATGAGTTATCTGGACTATTCTTCTCAAACAAGGAAGAAAAATTGTCCCGATTTCTGAGCCTGGACCATTCACCTATCTGGGCCATTCCTCCAGCACTAAACAAAGTGCAACCTGGAGAGACTAGGAGAGAATGAATCTGCCCTAGGGAATGCATGTCCCTGATTATTGAACCTGGAACATTCACCTATCTAGGCCATTCCTTCGGCACTAAACAAAGTGCAACCTGGAGAGAATGAATCTGCCCTAGGGAATGACTAGCTGGACCATTTCCTAAGGAAATGATTGTCCTACACCAACCTCCAAAAAGGACCATTCTTCAAAACTGCTCACAACTGTGAGCTTCGAAAGAATGACTATCCGGCGAGGTGGACCAGTCTTCTTGACCACTACTGAGAGTGACCATCAAGAAGAGAGACTATCCTAGACCATTCCCTATGTTAACCACAAGAGGAATCGATGTCTATGGTACATCAACAATCCATCGAACCATTTTCATTACGAAAATGACCGTTCGATCTGGACCATTTTCTGAACTGGAAAATGCTTGTCCATTAGAAATCTCCAACCACTTTCCGAAATAGAAAGGAACTGCTCATCCTGGACCATTTTTCGAACTGAAAAATTATTATCCATAAATCAATAACACACCAGTGCTCCCTATCAACTTGAGAGTCATATCTTCCTTTTTTAATAAGGAAGTTGTCTCCACGAGCTCCAGATTGAGTACACAAACTCTTTCATCTTGAGCAGAGGCTTTACCAAAATGTTTGCTTATCTGCTCATCTGTGAAGATATATATTGGAGAACCACTTATTCTTTCTGGACTTCATCACAAAGAATGTAATGTTTGATCTCAATGTACTTCAGTCTTTCTAGAATACTGGTTTTCTGAAGGCTTCATATAGCTCTAATCATCATAGTTGAATTCATCTCTTTTGTTTCCTGCTAGCTCATAGCATCGTGGCAAGGGTCAAACTGGAACATATCCAAGTGGTACTTATTTTTCCATCATGATAGCTTTGTCATGGATTGGAAATCCATCATCCTTGAGTTCTGAGTAACCATTCTGATATAGTATCTCTGTTATAGAAGATTTTTCACCACGCTTCTGCTGTGCATTTGAGGTTCTCCACCAAGTTGTCTTATTCCATTTGCATACAAAGGTCTCTTCCTAGTATACCTCAAAGCCTTGAGGTTGTTATACATGCGTTCTTTGTTCAATTATTCTGGAGAACAGTCTTTACATTCATCTGATCTAAACTCCAACCCATGGATATTGTGGACGATATAATTGCTCATGTAGAGGTATGTCTGGTTTACTGGAACAAGCAATCATCATAGTCTTCTCCCTCCATATGGGAGAACCTCTTGTTCTAGATCTCACAATTCTTATATTCATAAGTCTTCCATAAATTGTTCTTCATCAGTTCCTCTGCTTGATTGATTTTTAGTGAGTTTAGATCAGGTTGGCAGTCTTATGATTCTCGATACAATGACTAGTTGTTTTGGCTTTTCCTTCTCTCTTGGAATCTTCATGTTCTTCCTCATGTTTTTCTTTAGCTCTTAGTTCCATGGAGTTTTCTATAAATTCCATGCCTTGGAGATTCCAACTTCTTCCTTTCATCATAGGATCATGGATGTGGATGGACAACCAGGGATACTTTAAGGCTTCTTTTCAAAGAAGACTTC
>JASDQU010439601.1:36067-54445 GCA_032191745.1 Picea mariana
ACCTCAAGCATGTACCATAACCTCTATGAACCATGTACCATAAGATATGCCTCAATCATATGACATCCAAAAACATATACCAAGTGTATACCTCAAATGTATGCCAATATCACAAAGTTGTGCCTCTAACAATGAACCATAACATCCATAAACCAAGTACTAAAAATATGTCTCAGGCATGTACCAATATCACCATGACATGAACCTCAACCATATGCAACCATGTACCAAAATGCCTCTAAAACATTCCTTAAGCATGTGCCAAACCATCCATGATACAAGCATCAAATACACATAAGAACATACATTTAATCATGTAGAAAACTTATTGCATATCATCTCATACATGCAGATCAACCTGGTGCATATCAACTTCGACAAACATAAGATTGCATCTTCAATAAATTTTCCTTAGCTTTGCTGGATAGAGACCATTCATCTGGCGGTGCCTCATGGGATGAGTGTCATACAACCCATGGGGCTACCTCGCGGGACACCTGTAGCCTGACCCGCGGGGGTCAACTAAATTAGGGTTTTCAAAAACCCTTCTCTCTCTCCGCAACTCTGAGACTTTCACACTCCTTTCTTCCTCATATTCGCTTTCTCATATACGCTACGAAAATATTTACCAAAATATCATTTGAAAGATAGAGAATCAATAAACTTGTGTATGTACAAATGAGAGGCTCCTTGAAGTGTATTTATACTTTTCCAAATGACTTCTTTCCTTAACTTTAGGGATGACCTATACTTTCTTTTTATAACCACTTTACTCTTTAATTAATGACTTGTAATTTCTTGTTGCAACTGTTTAGGGGATTCTTAACTATTCTACGGGGCTTTCAACTTCATGAGGGAATATCTCCTTAACCGTGAGGAACCACATGGCATACCACCCACCATTGGAAACAACATGACGAGGACTATCCATTTATGATGGTTTTCTATGTACTTNTTTTCTTCAACCTCATTTTTCTTAGTCAACTTCGGGCCTCATGAATACACCTTTGGGCTTCTTGTAGACATCTTCAAAGCGTCTTCTTGTGAGGGCCATGCTCAAGGCTATGCCATAAGGGGAACACTTTGGAGACTTCTTCAATTATACCCATTACTTCCAGAGGCTTCTAGACTTCTTCTAAATTTGACATCAATGACAATCAATTTTCCAACAACGATGTTCCTCCTTTGTGTCTTGTTTTCTTTTTCCTTCATGGGTGTTATTTTCTTGTAGTTTTTCCATTTCTATTTCCAATTCTTGTTGGGATTCGAATATGTTCCCAAATACGTTTCTATTTCATTGATTGATTTGTTGCTTTACAAACTTTAATTTTTGACTAAGTTGATACATCTTGCTGCCTCAGTGGATTCCATCTTATGATCACTAGATCTTGAGGTTGCGCATAAAGTTTGGGTGATCAAGCCAAAAAATTTCAAATCGAAAGGGTTTGGGTTTTAAGGTTGAGAGATTTATCCATGAAAGAAGGAAAGGCCAGTGCTAAGATCCTGTATAAGGTGGGATTTCAGTTTAAAAGTTGGTTTTGCTTAGTTGTAATGATTCAAAAATTAGGAATCGATCCAATCTAACGACAACTTGGTGAGTTCCTCCCCACCTGTTATTCCATGTATGGTTTCCATTACTAGTTCGGAGATCAATCAACCCCATTTTCCCTAGTAATTCATTAAATCAAATGTTATATGCATTTAACCTTCGAACACCTCCTTTTTTTCCCTCAAGGGACATGATTAGATTGAAGTCTCCTCCTAGAATCTATGTTTTTTTTTATATCTAGCCCCTAGGTCCATCAGAGAGTCCATGAAGGAATCTTTGAGAGTTTGAATTGAGGGGCCATAAATGTTTGTCATAAAGCCTATATCTTATGTTTCTCTAAGTCTATGTCTGGCTAAAATATAGTTCTTTGTTAACTGAAAGTCTACTAGGGTGCTCTATGTGGGGTCCCATATAGTGCTAGCCCCCCTGCAAAACCCTTTTCTTCTACCAAAGCTACCTCACTTTGCTTCCAATAGTGGTTGACTATATTTATCATACTATTCTTGTTACATTATGTTTCTTGTAGAAAATTTGTTGTAGGTTTTACCTATGTTATGTGCTTTTTTAGCAGACACTATTTTCCCGAGGTGTTAAGACCTCTTATATTCCAGGATATAACCTTTCATGATTAAACTTTGGGTTGGGAGAAGAAGTATTTACTTGGGAGTTCCATCGCTTGTCTTGAGTCCACCAGTAGCGCTCCTTCTTCCTCTAGTTTTTGTTTCGTTGGTTTGTGTCCCCACTTTCTTTCCTTAGTGTTTCCTTTGGCCAAGGCTATCATTGGATTTGTGTGTATGTTCAACCCTCCCTGTGGGGGTTTGCTTTGTGATGTGTTGGGCACTTTCCCCGTTCTATGTAAAAGGTTTTATGTTCCTTTGGAATCTATGCTATGGCTTGTTCCCTGTGGATGGAAATGGGAGCCCAGAAGTTCAGCTTTGTTTCATCCTCCTCCATGCTATCCTATTACTCCTCTTGTTCACTTTCCTACTCTATTTCTTCCTCTAGGTACATGGTCTGATCCCTTTCTACCCATGTTGGGTTTTGAAGTTAGACCTCTTCTTATTTTACTCTTTGTCATTTCAGTTCTTCTTCCCCTTCTTTTGTATTACTATTCTTCGTTGGGGTTTTAGATGTGGCCTATTCTATGGTTGTGCCCTCCTCCTTTGTCTCAGCTAACATTTGAAATTTGTTACCATTGGTTGAAAGTTATATGGATTTGGGGATATTCACTTTGCGTCCCGATTCACTTTTGCTAGAAACTCTGGTAAATCCTTCTTGATTAGTTGCCTCCTTGCCTTTGTCATTGTTTCTTGATTCATTCAAAGGGCAGTCATAGAATAGATGTTCGTTCTCATGGAATTTGCCACACCTGAATGGTATGTGTTCATAGTCGAGGGGATGTACCCATTCTGAGATTTGGAAGTTTATGCTTATGGAGTCCAGGAGAGCCCCAGAAACATCCATGCACACACAAATCATGGTGTATGAAGTGTATCACCCTTGCTTTGTGACCTGAGAAACATTAACAAAGGATCCCTGGGTGTTACCCAAACCCTCTACGACTTCCATGTCCCAGAATTCGTGAGGCAAGGAATACATCCTTATCCAAACTGGAGCGAATTTAAAGTACTCTTTATTTGGGCTAAATCTTGGCAACCAATACCTCATGTGCAATCTCGCAGAGTTGAAAAAGTATGACCCTTCCTCAAATACTTTCTCCCGGTCTTCTTGACATGAGAAGATTGTCGTGAAGAATCCCTTTTCTCCCAATTTTATTACGATTTCACCCTTGATCTTCCCTCTAGATGATATCTACCCTATGAGGGATTTTTCTTATGGCCAGATGCCCAAAAATTTCCCTATGATGGCATGTTCTCTCATATACTAAACATACTCTTCAATAACTAAGGAGGTTACTTCATACTAAGGAATGTTTGTTTTTTTAGCTAAGCATACGTTATATAGCTTTCCTTTTAGTTTCTCATGTGTCAAATTCGACTAGTTTGGTGCCTCCATTCTCATCGAGTCATTCCCTACCTCGCTTGTTTCCAAAGGGGAACAAGATCCACTAACAGCTATTTCACATGTGATCATGTCCTTAAAGGAATGCTTGAACATCGTATCATGTGCTATGACCATCATTCCTATTATTTTCCCCTGCCTGACGTCTCGTAGTACCCCCTAGTCTATTGTGTCTGAAGCTTGATTCTAAACCCTATTTTATTGGTTCTTCCAATACTCATGTTTTTTCCTCCCACATCAATCACATACAGTTAATAAAACAAATATAACAAATTTACCTGCACGTCGTTTGTGTTGGTTTTAATAAATAGTATCAAATACACAAAAATATATATGAAGCAAGGGACACCGAGAGTTTACACTCAAGAAACCCTTGAAGGATAAAATTATATTCAATTATACCATTCATGTGTGAGTTTCTATTGTACAATTGGTCCCTTTATGTAACTTTAGGTGACCATAACAACTATGTCATAATTAGATGTTTATATCAACCATATGCATAACTATGTCCAATATTATCTCCTTAAATCTTTCCATGAATCTCTCAACCAATCTTCATCCCTAGCATCTCTCTTTTCTCCTCATCTTTGATTTGTATGTAGACTTGTATGCTTGGTCTACTTCATTAACATATTATAATGTATTCATTAAACATCACAAGTAGGAGTCAATCCTTCATACTCCCCCTTAATGAATACTTTTGATCTCAATATGTAATCATCATCCTGTATCTATTCATTCTCTTCTGAACTAGTCCCGTATTCATTTTCTATGATATTTGCCTTTGATGCTCTTTGTCTTCATTTTGTGTCTTTTGTGGTCTTCCTATTTTGGTATTTTGTCTTCATCCTTTGTCTCTTGCACATCTTTAGTCTTCTTCATTCTTCATCCCCAATCTTCTTCAATTTTCGTCTTGTACTTACAAAACATAAACATTGTGTTTGTTGAAGTCCATATAAAAAGGTTACTATCCATCAAAATACATGGGTCACCAACCATTGTATATGTCCGTTCTCTGGGAAAATTTTTCTCATACATGGTTCAAAAACAATTCTTTAATCACAAACATTTCCACTCCCCTTGCATCATCATCAATCATCATCCTAGGTTTTCTTTGGCTTACATGTAACCACGCTTTGGGTTTTTCTAGGTTACCCTCAACCATTACATCCTCTGGGTTTTACATCGGTTTACCCTTAATCATTACAATTCTCAAGTGGTTTTGGTTTACCACAAACCATACATTTCCTCAAGTGGTTTTGGCTAACCACAAACCTTCCTCTGTCATGACAAGTGGTTTTTGGTTTACCACGATCTATTCAACATTCAAATTATGGGGGTATGCTTACCTCATCAAGGATTACATCAACATTTGACTCAGGTGCATACAATTTCAAATTTTCATTTCAGGCTAATCCTTTATACAAACATCGGACCAAGACCATTTTCTTTCCATCATCAAAAAAATTTATTTAAGGACCATTAAACTTCTTAGGGATGTATACTTAATCTTCTTGAAATTATTGCAACACACAATATTCCTTTATTCTTACTTGCTTCTTCACTTCATCATTCAATGATTTGTGTGCTTCATTCTTCATTTCCATTTTCCCGTGGAATTTTTTTGTTGCTTCATCCTTCTCTATCCTTGTCTCTTTTCTTTTTAATATGCCTTTCCCTTTTGCTTCTTTTGTCTTCTTCTTTCGTCCTATTCTTGATGCATTCTTCTTCTTGCTTTCTTCTGTTGTCTTCTTTATTCATGGAATTTGCATCTTATTCTTTCTTCATCTTGCTTGCACTTTTCTCTATTGTATTCTTCTATCATGGAATATGCATCTTTGTTGTTCTTCATTAGTCTTCCTCTTTCTGTTGTCATCTTCTTTCATCTACACCTACAATATTTTTCATTCACCTACAATTGCATGCACAAAAATAGGTTTCTTTTTGGAGTTTATTAAGGTCCAACAAGACACCTATGACCTTGGTTTGGAAAACTTAATTGACGCACCAAGGTCATGATTTATTTGACTCTTACTATGCCTACAAAGGCATCATTACATAACTAGGATCATTCGACCCACACCTGGACTTGACTTTGAATTTATTTTGGTTGTTCACATCAACATATTTCATCTTCACTTTGACTCTTTATATCAAAATGCAAACCTTCTACATGCTTGATGACTTTAATTTTCCTTTAACATTCACTTTGGTTTAGAATCTCAACCTTCAACTTGACATTGACTTAACTTTCCAAAATAGAATTTGACTCTTTATATCAAAATGCAAACTTTCTACATGCTCGATGACTTTCATTTGCCTTTGACATTCACTTTAGCTTTGAAACTCGATCTTCAACGATTTGAAATAAAAACAAGTATGTTAATTGTTGCAAGAAGAGTAATGGGGTGTATCTACAATCCAAGTAGAGTGTCATGCCTATAGCACTAATAAACAAAATTGAAAAAAAAATAAGTTCATAAAGAAAAAAGTCAATCATATTAATAAAACAATATAGATTTATCATAACTTTTAAATATGGATGAGCTTGTCTTTTGATTTCTTTTTTTATCCCATATGTACTTAATAGATTTGGGTTAGTATGAATTGTATTGGTGTATTGTTTTATAGGAAGAGAATTCTATTTATAGTTGTAAAAGCAATTTCAAGATGTTAAACATATTCATAATCACCTTATAATCATTCGACTAGTTTACATGTATCTTTATATGTTATTTGTTTTACTTCATTGCCTAGTAATATTCAATTCCTAAATGTTTAATTTCTTACTTTCTTAATCATCTTTACTTTATATAACAACTTTATTTTCTAAATATTATATTATATTAAAAGGGGTGACAAGAGTTGTGGGGGTCCTCATTGATCCCAAAGGAACAACGGAATAGTCTCATGCTTGGGGATTAAGAATTCTCTCTAACAATTAGGCAAAAGCCTATTCATTACTCCAGGGGATAAGTTTAGCATCAGAAAAGAGCATCCATTGCCTAATTGTTGTGGGAGACTCTAGCATAAATGTCAGGTTTATGATAAAAAAAAATCCTAGAAGACCAAAGACTAGACTTAATCCTAGTTAGAGCACAACATGAAGCCTTAAAGTTCCAGGAAATCTCATATTTTCATGTCCTTCAGAGAAAAAATAAACAAATCGATGCAATGGAAAATATGATAACAAAGTTCAAAATGGGGGTGTTATGGTTAAACGAGATCCAAACTACCCAAGCCATTCCTTAATCATAAATCTAATGACAAGTACCTCACTCATAAATCGACACGTGTCCCTCACGGGAGGGATTATCTGTCAAGACAGAACAATAACCATGAAGAGACCTAATATCCCCTCACACATGTCTCAGGCTACGTGGATGGTAGGTATTGAAACCATGGAATTATTTCTTTCCAAGGCAAGTGGGATAATGAGTAGATGATTTTCAACTAGGCGAGAGGAGGTCGGGCCCTTATACTTGCTCCTTTTCAAGTTCGTCCTCGAATCTCGGGACTTCCCAAGATTCACAAAGAAGGGATTCCATTAAGACCCATTGTCAACACAAGTGGATCCCCAACTTATGAACTAGATAAATATGTAGCTAATATCTTAGGACCTTTAGTAGGCAATATTGAGTCTTACATTAAATATTCTAATGAATTTGTTAAACTCATTAAAGAAGAAATAGTAGAACCAAGGGACATGCTCATTAGTTTCGATGTGGTGTCACTCTTTACAAACATTTTGTTAAAGGAATCCATCCAGGGTATCAAGGAAGTCATAGACCCTCAAACAACAAGATTGGCAGAAGTTTGTTTGAGATCAACCTTTTTCACTTTTCAAGGAGAGTTTTTCGAACAAATAAGTGGTGTGGCCATGGGGTCCCCATTGTCCCCAATTGTAGCCACCCTCTTCATGGAAAATTTTGAAAAGAAATCTCTTGAATCATACCCCCTGAAACCCTCGAGATGGAAGAGGTATGTGGATGATACCACTGTCAAGTGGCCTCATGGTAAAGATGAATTAGACAAGTTCTTTCAACATATTAATGGAATTTAGGATGACATCAAGTTCACCATGGAACTTGAAGATAACATGATTATTCCCTTCCTTGACGTTCTTATCATCAGAAAGCATGATGGATCACTTGGGCATAATGTCTTTAGGAAGAAAAC
The DNA here is from genome assembly GCA_032191745.1 of Picea mariana. Classification (NCBI taxonomy): domain Eukaryota; kingdom Viridiplantae; phylum Streptophyta; class Pinopsida; order Pinales; family Pinaceae; genus Picea; species Picea mariana. The sequence goes on from JASDQU010439601.1 coordinate 43,821, forward strand.
TCACACCGGCAACTATCTTCATGCCAACTCCCACCACTATCCTTCACAAAATATGGGAGTTCTCTATACCTTAGCAAGGAGGGCAGCAAGAATCTATGATGACGAACATCTTGAGCAAGAGATAAACCACCTTACATATGTTTTTAGGAACAAGGGATATAAAGATAGGGATATTAAGAAGGAAATAAGAAAAGAAGAAAGAGAGTCTTGCTCCAGAAACCAGACCCCCAACATGAAGGCATATATCCCCTACATCCAAGGAGTCACTAATAGAATTGCCAAAATATTGAAAAGAAAGGAGATTACTACCTCTTTCATACCACTAATAACCATTACACAAAGAATGAGGTATGTCAAAGACCCCATTGACCAACGTCAAGAAAAAGGTGTCTATAAGGTTTCTTACTCATGTGGGAAAATCTACATTGGTGAAACTGGAAGATAATTCCAAATAAGGATCAAGGAACACGAAGGAGACTTTAAGAACGAACATGCCTACACCTCATCCTTAGCAGAGCACTCCCTCAAAAAAAAGCATCATGTGTGCATCAAGGATACCACAATCCTTGCAAAAGAAAACCATTATTACAAACGACGCATTAGAGAGGCACTAGAGATAAGAAAGCATCCTAACAACATAAATAAAGATGGTGGTTTGGAAGTAAACAACAATTAACTCCCCTTAATAAACCATCAAAGAAACCAAGAATAACAGGTTTGAGTGTTAGGGTTTCTTCCTCCCTTCTCTTTCTTTTCTTTTTCGTTTCCTTTTCTTTTGATTTGGTTTTTGGCTTATCCTTGGTTCCCCTTAGTTCCTATCTAGCTCCTTTTTGGTAGGTTAAAACCCTATTATACTAACATAATTATAAATATTATATTATAACTTTATAATGCTATATTATTATTACTATTACTATAGTAGTAATATATTTGCATCACTAAGTATAATTATAAATACTATATTATAACTTTATAATGTTATATTATTATTACTATAGTAGTAATATATTTGCATCACTAAGAAGTTCTTAAGTCCTTATATCTAGTACTACGATCTATTATTATTATGACTACTTAGTACATAGAGTACATTATTTTAATTAATCAAATTACTTTATTTGCAATAAATAAACAAGTACTATACTTTATTAGTAATGGTTTATTACAACTATTATTATTAAATTACTTCAATTGCAATAAATAATAACTACCATACTTTATGTTTATTATTAATGTATTAATACAACTATTATTACATGGTACCTTTATTACAACACCTTTAATAGTATTTTAAAACATTTATGTACTACTATTATATGGCTACCAATCTTTATCATAACACTAACATTACCTATAAATAACAATACATAATATTAAGGTTTTATTAATAATTAAAGTATTATTACATGGTACCTTTATTACAACACCTTTAATACTATTTTAAAACATTTATGTACTACTGTCATATGGCTACTAATCTTTATCATAACACTAACATTACCTATAAATAACAATAAATAATATTAAGGTTTTATTCATTATTAATATACTCTAATTAGTAATAGTTTGGATTTTTTTCTTTTTTCCTTTATAACCTTATTATTAATCCATGTTGAAGGCATAGAGGGACTATAGCGATCAATAATTCGTTGATTTTATATTAGTTTATCCTTTGACTAAAAATATTTGCATAATCTCTATTATTGGAACTAGAGAACTAAAAACATTGATTTGTATATAATAAAAAATATCATATATGTCATGATCTGATTGGATAACAAATTGGAGGTCTTATTGCCAGCTCCGCTATTCCCAATGTTTTATATGTTAGCATATCCAAAGTTTTTGATCATCTACGGTCTTTCTGAATTTTTACTGTTTTTATTAAAATGTTTAAATATCCAAAGTTTTGAGCATCGAAAGTCAGTTTTTTATTAGTTGACTTCATATTAGTTTGTCCTTTGACTAAATTTTTTTTTGCATAGTCTCTATTGTTCGAACTACTGTTATTATTATTACTATTTATTATTATTATTATTATTTTATATTATTATAAAATAATATAATAGTTCTTTTGCGTACATAAACAGACCTGCCACACTACATTCTTTCTTAAATGTTTACACAGCAGGAGGCCCTTCGGTGGTTCTGACAGACTTAAATGTTTACTTAACATGCCTCACAACCTTAAAGGTTTACTTAACAGTACTGTTACAATACATTTTCCTCTGATTTTTTTTATACAATGTTGTTTGCAGTGAATATGGGCAATATTGTTCTTCAGCGGCATTACCGGTTCACTAGTTGATGCTTGTTCGTTAGTTGTTCACTGGTTTCTTGTTTCCCTGTTGATGTTGCTCTTGTTTGCCTGTTGCTCTTGTTGCAGTTTTCACGCTTGGGATTCTGGAACCGCAATTGGAACTGCACTTCTATCATTCCCTATTGACAGGTGGGTTTCGGTGCCATGTTTACCTTCCTATTCGTTGTTTGTTGTTTGCTATTTCCAGTTTGCAAGTGAAAATTTTCAATACTGGAGATGCCTGAGTCAAAATCCTCTTGCAGAACATCTTTGTATGTGAGGAGAAAATTCGATTTCCTTTTTTATATGTCATTGTGGTTGCGATGGAGGTGGATTCTGTGTCAAACATTGGCAGTCAGGAACAAGACCAAGACAACATTACAGTCTTGTTTCTCTGGTCGTAGTAATCACATACAAAGATGTTTTTCAAGAGGATTTTGATCACTCCTAGTATTGAAAATTATTACTTGAAAACTGGAAAAAAACAAACAATGAATAAGGATGCAACCATGGCAGTGAAACTTACTCATGAATTGGGAACGACAGAAAGGCAGTTCCAATTGTGGATGCAGAATGCCAACCATGCAAACTGCAACTTTCTTAAATGTTTACACAGTGGGAGGCCTTTGGACAGTCCTCACAGCCTTAAATGTTTACCTGACAGGGCTCACAGCCTAAAATGTTTGCTTAAGAGGCGTGTTACAATACATTTTCCTCCGATTTTTTGATACAATCTTGTCTGCAGTGAATTTGGGCAATATTGTTCTTCACTAGCATTCTTGGTTGACTGGTTGATGCTTGCTCGTTGGTTCATTGGATGATGCTTACTGTTGTTTGATTCAACTTTGCAGAGTTGAGGTCCTGCAGCTGCAGTTGGGCCTCTTAGTACTTGTTCACTAGTTTGTTGTTTGTTGCTTTCTCTTGTTTGCTTCAACTTTGCAAGGTTGGGGTCCTGCATCCACAGTTGGACCTGTTATTGCAGTTTGCAAGCCAGGGGCTACGCTTATGTCCTTCCCCATTCATCAGTGGGTCTCAGTGTTGTAGTTGCATTCCTACATTACTTAACAGGACTGTTACAATACATTTTCCTCCGATTTTTTTTATACAATGTTGTCTGCAATGAATATGGGCAATATTGTTCTTCAGCAGAATTACTGGTTCACCGGTTAATGCTTGCTCATTGCTTGTTCACTGGTTTCTTGTTTGCCTGTTGTTGTTGCTCTTGTTTGCATGTTTCTCTTGTTGCAGTTTGCACGCTTGGGATTCTACAACTGCGATTGGAATTGTGCTTTTGTCGTTCCCCATTGACGGGTGGGTTTCGGTGCTATGTTTACCTTCCTATTCATTGTTTGATGTTTTCTATTTCCATTTTGCAAGTGAAAAAATTCAATATTGGAGATGCTTAAGTCAAAATCCTCTTGCAGAACATCTTTGTATATAAGGAGAAAATTTGATTTTCTTTTTTATATGTCATTGTGTCTATGATGGAGGTGGGTTCTGTGTCGAACATTGGCATACAAGAACGAGACCAAGACAACATTACAGTCTTGTTTCTCTGGTCGTAGTAGTCACATACAAAGATGTTCTGCAATGGGATTTTGATCACTCCCAGTATTGAAATTATTACTTGCAAATTGGGAAAAAACAAACAACGAATAGGGATGCAACCATGGCAATGAAACTTACCCATGAATGGGGAATGACAAAAACGTAGTTCCAATTGCAGATGCATAATGCCAACTGTGAAAACTGCAACTTTCTTAAATGTTTACACAGTGGGAGGCCTTTGGACGGTCCTCACAGCCTTAAATGTTTACTTGACAAGCCTCACAGCCTGAAATGTTTGCTTAACATGCGTGTTACAATACATTTTCCTCTGATTTTTTGATATAACCTTGTCTGCAATGAATTTGGGAAATATTGTTCTTCACTGGCATTCCTGGTTAACTGGTTTATGCTTGCTTGTTGGTTCATTGGATGCTTCTTATTGTTGCTTGATTCATCTTTGCAGAGTTGAGGTCCTTCAACTACAGTTAGGCCTCTTGGTACTTGTTCATTGGTTTGTTGTTTGTTGCTTGCTCTTATTTTCTTCAAATTTGCAAGGTTGGGGTCCCACATCCGCAGTTGGACCTGTTGTTGCAGTTTGCAAGCCGGGGGCTATGCTTCTCTCCTTTCCCATTCACCGATGAGTCTCAGTTTCATTGTTACATTTATGTTCATTGGTTGTTGTTTGCTATTTCCAGTTTGCAAGTAAGAATTTCCAATACTGTGAATGCCTGAGCCAAAATCCTCTTGCAGAACATTTTCGTTTGTGACTACTACGACCAGAGAAACAAGAGTGTCATGTTGTCTTGGTGTTGTTATTTAAAATCGTTGTTCGCCAAAGATCCCACCTCTGTCGCAGCCATAATGACATGGCAAAGGTTGACAAATCTATGACAAGTGCATTCAGAAGAATACACAAAGAACATGAAAGAAATCATATTGATACTATGCAAATGATACGTGCACTTGGAAATACATTGCTTAATCTTCAATAAATCTCTGCTCAACAAACAGTCGATGTTGCACTTTCCCTGCCCCTAGACTGTGGTTCAAGGAAATGTGTCTTCACAAACACATCTCCACTTGAGAAACGCAAATTGGAACATGGTTTTACAGTTGGGCCACCAAAAATACTATTAAAATAAAATAATATGAAAAATGTTGAAATAGATATAAACAACATCTCTTTGGACTTGAACCAGAGTTTTTCGAGCTCCAACTATATTTCATAGATGAGAATATTTTTCCCATAGTTAATGTGTTTCTATGGCTTCATAATTATGAGACTAAGTGTTGGTGTGTGAGGGATAAAGTTCTTTTCTCCCTTTCTTTTTCCTCTTCTATACTTACCCGTTTTTCCCTTTTCTTCTTCCCCTCTATTATTTGTTTTTGGTTCTATAATTAGTCATGTTTCTATGCTCACAGGTTCCCAAGGTGGAAAACTGAAAATTCCTCGTCTTCATCTATATCTTCACATCACGAGTCCGACCGACCCTCGTTCGTTTGCATACTTAGCCAATTTTATGGCCACGGGTTCGCAGGTAGGCGCTATTGAACTCTCATGCCCCGTGTTCGGGGTATACATCTTGCACCCAAAACTTTGGTGATCTACAATTCAACTCTGGACTCCTCAAACTCGCAAGCCTGACTCTACCTATAATGACTCCGTCTGACTGACCCGCCTTTTCATACTTAGTCGAGTCTTCAAAGTTTCACGGGTTCACGGACTCCCGAGTTCACAAAAGTTTGAAATCATTTTTCGCTCCCCTTCATCCCTCCCACCTACCGCCCTTCCCAATGCACATTAATTATTATTTTACTAGTGACAACTCACAGGGCAGGTTCAAAAAGATTGGAATTAACAAGCGAAAAGCTCGAGGACATCTCCCATTAAAACGCATTAACGGACGAATATTATGGGATCTGATGATTTTTTTTGTGTCCATCTTGAATTAGCAAAAATTGTTGGTTATTTTAGTTTTTTTAAGGCATCATCATAATAAGAATGCAATATTGTGCTACCCCACTGTCATCCACAAAGGTGTTGATGTCATGTCCCTCTTTAATACTATGCATATATTACAGGTTGTCATATTTGAGAATATGCTTGCATATGGAAATGTCAACTCATATTTTCTCTATCGCCTATGCATTTCAGCAAACTTTCCGAGCCGAAAACACCCTTCAAATTGGAACATGGTTTACATTTGGGCCAAAAAATACTATTAAAATAAAATAATATGACTCGTATTTGAATAACTATAGACAAATTCTCTTTGTACTTGAACCTGAGTTTGTCGAGGTCCAGCTATATTCCATAGTTGAGAATGTTTTTCCCATAGTTAATGTTTATGGCAGCGAGTTCCCGGCTTAGCGCTATCGAACTCTCATGTCCCTGTTCTGTGATATACATCTTGCACCCAAAACTTATGTGATCTACAATTCGACCCCGGACTCCTCGAACTCGCAAGCTTCACTCTACCTACGATGAGTCTGTCCTTGTCCGTCTGATTGCCCCTCCTTTCCATACTTAGTCGATTCTTCACCTCTTGTTGTCCCAGATTAGCGGGTTCATGGACTCCCGGGTTCAGAAAAGTTTGAAATCTTTTATCGCTCCCGTCCATCCCCGCTACATTCACACATTTCCCAATGCAAATTACTTACGCTTTTAATTGGTGACAATTCACCACACAGGTTCGAAAAGATTGGCATTAATAACCAAAAATCTCGAGGACATCTACGATTAAAATGCATTCAAGCAAGATATACGTGAGATTATATTATCATCCCCAGTGTTCATTTTAAATACTATCAGGACACAATTATTGTCACATGTTGCAATACAAACAATTCTTCATCAAAGCATTAGATTTTCTCACAGACACCCCAGATGCACTCCAGTTGCCTGGTATCGAATTGGTAGAGGTCAATATTATGGGATCTGAACTTTTTTTTTTGTGGATCTTGAACTCAGAAAAATTGTTTCTTACTTTAGTTTTTTTAAGGCATTCTGCCCCGCCTTTCAATAATTAGTCGATTCTTCACCTCCTGTTGTCACAGATTCGTGGGTTCTCGAGCTTCCAGGTTCACAAAACTTTCAAAGTATTTTTCACGTCGTTCCCAATGCACATTAATCATGCCTTCATTAGTGACAAATCACCATACATATTCGAAAATATTGGCATTAATAGGCGAAAAGGTCGAGGACATCTCCCACTAAAACGCATTAAACCGAGATTTACAAAAGATTATATTATCATCCTCCAGTGTTCATTTTAAATACTTATTCCCATTTCTATCTATCATCTAAAACTTAGGCTTTAAGGTGCCTTCCTTGTAATGTTCCTGGTCATCCACATCTGAGACAACTTAGAGATGCCATTTAGGCCCAATTGAAAGACGAGGGAATGGTTTTATGTGACGTCATCTTTGAGCGAAAAAAAAAATTGTTAGCCAACAGAAACTCAGACAAAAAAATTCAAGTATCTTATGATTGGTATTCTCCATGTATTCGATCCTTTTGTTGGTTAAAAGGCCTTCCTAAAGGTTTGTATGTTGAACTTCTTTGTTTTTTTACTAGAAATTGGAAGGGACTTTCAAGTCACCTGAAAAATGCTCATTTGTTGAAGTATATAGCTTCTTCCTGTTAGAATATAATGGATGTGCTCATTTAACCATAGACAATATCACTATTGTCACCCAACCATAGGCCGAAGCCACCCCCGAGCACCTTAACCTTGACAAAGAATCATTATGGAAGAAAACCCTAGGTTGGATAGCTAAACAAAGGTGGCGCACCTTTCTCCAAGGATAACGCACCAAACAAGAGTAACAAGAGTTGATCAGAGAGTCCAAACCTTAACCAAGAGAGAGTCCATGCCAAAACCAAAATCTGCTAGCTGCAGCGGCTGCAACGAAATCTCTCCTCCAAACTTGTGCACAAAGTGGCCAAATGTAGTGTGCACAAGTGTTTCTTCTACAGTTCTGAGAATGCCTGCCATAATGAAGATTGACCTCCTGTATTTATACTAAAACTGGCAAACTGCCTGGGCCGACTTCTCATTCTGGGTGCCTATTTACTTAGTACATAATATTTCCTTTAGCCGACTTCTTCTCTTGGAGGCTAATAACCTAATACAATTCATTCTCTTGAGTCGACTTGCCTTCTAGGGTTATTAACCAATTAATTAGGGTTTATTCTTGCTTCTCGGCATATTCTATTCTCTTCAGGTTTTCACGTGGAGGTAAATACCTCTCGCAACTACTATAATATCAACACTCCCTCCTAGTTAGGGAGGTATTGAAGGTAATGGTCTTGAGCACAAACATACCATTCACCTGGTAGCATCAACATAGTCTTATAATTATCTCATGATTAGATCATGAGAACCATCATCACTATCAGTGTCATCAACTGCATCATCTCTCGAAACCATTCTCCCTTTGAGTAATCAGACATGATGCTAGATAATTCACTCACTCCACAAAGTGACACAAGAACCATTCTTCTAATCCAGACATATGTCCTAGAAGAATAAATGTCCTAGACCATTTTTCGTCTGGAAAATCTTTGTCCATTGATCATCTGTCTAGCTGATAATCATTTCCAACACTATTGATATTCTTCAAGGCAATTAGAACAATGTCATTCAATAGAACACAACTGTGTCTATCCATAGTAGTACACAACTACAATCCAGTGGTACACTACTACACCAAGTAGCACACAGATACTTTATCAGTGACTAATAGTAACAATCAGTGGAACACATCCACTACAGTAGTATACATCTATTGTCCGGAGACATACAGTCTCCATAACAATCATATCATCAACCTGCACAGAAAACATTGTTATGATATATAAACTGAATCATATGGGCTAGTCTTCCAATCACATCTGTGAGATCTAGAAGAGCATCTTCCCTAAGAAAGTAAAACATCAACGATGAGTTATCTGGACTATTCTTCTCAAAAAAGGAAGAATAATTGTCCTGATTTCTGAGCCATTCCTCCAGCACTAAACAAAGTGCAACCTGGAGAGACCTAGAGAGAATGAATCTTCCTTAGGGAATGCCTGTCCCTGATTGTTGAACCTGGAACATTCACCTATTTGGGCCATTCCTTCGGCACTAAACAAAGTGCAACCTGGAGAGAATGAATCTGCCCTAGGGAATGACTGTCTGGACCATTTTCTAAGGAAATGATTGTCCTGCACCAACCTCCAAAATGGACCATTCTTCGAAACTGCTCACAACTGCGAGCTTCGAAAGAATGACTATCCGACGAGGTGGACCAGTCTTCTTGACCTCTACTGAGAGTGACCATCAAGAAGAGAGACTATCCTAGACCATTCCCTATGTTAACTACAAGGGGAATCGATGTCTATGGTACATCAGCAATCCATCGAACCATTTTCATTACGAAAATGACCGTTCGAACTGGACCATTTTCTGAACTGGAAAATGCTTGTCCATCCAAAATCTCAAACCACTTTCCGAACCAGAAAGGAACTGCTCATCCTGGACCATTTTTCGAACTGAAAAATTACTGTCCATAAATCAATAACACACCAGTGCTCCCTATCAACTTGGGAGTCATATCTTCCTTTTTCAATAAGGAAGTTGTCTCCACGAGCTCCAGATTGAGTACACAAACTCTTTCATCTTGAGCAGAGGCTTTACCAAAATGTCTGCTTATCTGCTCATCTGTGAAGATATATATTGGAGAACCACTTATCCTTTCTGGACTTCATCACGGAGAATGTAATGCTTGATCTCAATGTACTTCAGTCTTTCTGGAACACTAGTTTTCTGAAGGCTTCATATAGCTATGATCATCATAGTTGAATTCAGCTCTTTTGTTTCCTGCTAGCTCATAGCATCGTGGTAAGGGTCAAACTGGAACATATCCAAGTGGTACTTATTTTTCCATCATGATAGCTTTGTCATGGATTGGAAATCCATCATCCTTGAGTTCTGAGTAACCATTCTGATATAGTATATTTGTTATAGAAGGTTTTTCACCACGCTTCTGCTGTGCATTTGAGGTTCTCCACCAAGTTGTCTTCTTCCATCTGCATACAAAGGTCCCTTCCTAGTATACCTCAAAGCCTTGAGTTTGTTATACATGCGTTCTTTGTTCAATTATTCTGGAGAACAGTCTTTACATCCATCTGATGTAAACTCCAACCCATGGATATTGTGGACGATATAATGGCTCATGTAGAGGTATGTCTGGTTTACTGGAACAAGCAATCATCATAGTCTTCTCCCTCCATCTGGGAGAACCTCTTGTTCTAGATCTCACAATGCTTATATTCATAAGTCTTCCATAAATTGTTCTTCATCAGTTCCTCTGCTTGATTGATTTTTAGTGAGTTTAGATCAGGTTGGCAGTCTTGTGATTCTCGATACAATGACTGGTTGTTCTGGCTTTTCCTTCTCTCTTGGAATCTTCATGTTCTTCCTCATGTTTTTCTTTAGCTCTTAGTTCCATGGAGTTTTCTATATATTCCATGCCTTGGAGATTCCAACTTCTTCCTTTCATCATAGGATCATGGATGTGGATGGATAACCAGGGATACTTTAAGGCTTATTTTCAAAGAAGACTTCTTCTAAAGTCAAACTGAACACGTACTGCTTTTCATGGTTGTTACCATGGATGTATACTTCATCATCTTCAATGGATCATAGGATTAGCTCCCTCCTAATCCTTGCTTCATGAATGCATGCTCTTCTTTTGGAAATATATAATTGTCTCCCTCCATCTAACAGAGTCC
>JASDQU010439601.1:64162-87316 GCA_032191745.1 Picea mariana
CCTTGTGTGGTTGGGGCTTGATCTATTCAACGCCTGCACCCTCTACTGGCATGGTGGATTCATGGATGCTATATCTGGGAGTGGATCTGGTTCTGGTTACGAGATGCAGTCCTGCTTTTTGGGTGCTCTTGCGAGGGTGATGCCTAGGTTTTCTCAGATGTGTTTCTCCTTGTGAGGTCCTTGCTTTATATTTCTCCATTTTTCAATCAATCCCTATGGCTTCTTCAGTTTGTGCAGGGTTTTATGCATGCTCAAATCTGACTCCCTTATGTGTCTATTGATGTTTTTTGCTATCTAGTAGAGTTAAGGCCAAAACTTTGAGGTCCTATCCTTGGGCGTGCGATGCATCTTCATCACTTTGAGGTCCATGGAATGGGCGTGCAGTTCGAGGTATATTTGCTACTCGTTGGGGTTTTCATTGATGTGGTTGCCTTCTGGTTATGCTAATGTGGAGGTTTTCATACCTCTCTGACCTGGTCCATCCGACAACCACGGTTTGTTTGGCTTTTCTGTTTGGAGTATTATTCTTTGATGGGATCTCTTGTAACGATTTTTCGGTCTATTAGGAGTTTCCGACAACTTCTGTTTTTTCTTCTTTTTAGCTCTCCAACCAACTACTTTGTGTCCCTTTGTTATTTTCTACCTAGTATTGGGTCATGTTTTTGGCACCTACAAAATGTAATTTCGTTCTCTTTGGATGGATAGAATTACGATTTTTTCCGAGGGAAAAAAATAAACATATTATTATTCCTACATGAGAGGTTAGGGAGGTCAGGTCCCTAGCATGCCCACCGCCCCTTGAAAAAAAACCTTTTCCTCGAGGGTTGAGATGGGAATTGTTTTACATCATGGTAGTCAACTCCCATGTGGCATATTGTTGTGTTGTATCCTTCCACTGAACTAAAACTTCCCATATGGTGCACTGATGAAGACGACATTTGTGGTGGACCAATACTGCATGGAGCTTTCTTCATCAAATTCAAGGAGACTGGTTTGAGTCTGGCACGTAGTTCCAAACTTTCTTGAGGAAAGAAACATGAAAAACATGATGGAGCTTAAAGTGACCAGGTAGAGCTAACTGGCAGGACACGAAGCCCACTCACTTGAGAATTTACGTTTTGAACAACCCTAATCTGCTTGTTGCTTCATCCAATTCTGATCCATGACCATATTTTCTTTGAGGGTATGGAAGATAGCAAGTTATGGTAAGTGTGTGGTCGATGTCCTGAACCTTAGAGACCCCAGGTAGGTAGGAGAGAACAAATGAGGGATTTTGACCGTAAACCGCTTCAAAGGGAGTCATGTGAGTGACAAAATGATAAGATGTGTTGTACCACCATTCAGCTAATGGTAACCACCGAGCCCATTTAGTTTGTATGACATATGCAATACATCACAAATATGATTCCAAGCACTTGTTGACAACTTCGGTTTTTCCATTAGTCTAGGGATGATATGTCATGCTGAGATGGAACTGGGTTCCTTGGAGCTTGAACAATTCCTACGAAAAATTGTTGGTGAAAGTGGGATCATAGTTGAATACAATAGAGCGAGGCATGCCATGGAGTTTGAAGATATTACCCATAAAAAATTGAGCCACATTGAATACAGTGAATGGGTTTTGGAGGGCACATAAATGAGCATATTTGGAAAGGTGATCAACTACCACCATGATGACAAACTTATTTTCCGATTTGGGTAATCCAACAATGAAGTCCATAGAAATATTTGTCCATATAACAGGTGGGAAAAGGAGTGATTGGAGTGTTCCCAGAGTTTTGACTGTTTCACCCTTATTACGGTGACAAGTATCACATTCATCCACAAAGGCGCAAATGTCTTGTTTCATGCCTTCCCCAAAAAAGAACGTTTGACCTATTCACAGGTTTTGTGAAAGCCTGAATGCCCAGTTGTGGGTGAAGCATGAAGTTTAGAAAGCACAGTGGATTTAAGGTGAGATTGTTTTCTTAAATACAAGAGAAATTTATAGTGAAGCTCCTCATTGTGCCAAGAATATCCCAGAGAATCCTAAGGATCTTGTTGTAATTATTGGATAAAATGAGCAAGTTTGGGATATTGCAACCATTCCCGGTGAACAACTTGTAGCCAATCCATGACAATGAAAGATAGGGAAAATAGGCACCATTCATCTTCATATTTCCTTGAAAGAGCATCTACAACCATATTTTCTTTTCCCTTTTTGTAAATGATCTCATAATTATAACCAAATATCTTGGTTACCGATTTCTGTTGCTCAGGGGATGAGATTCATTGTTCCAGAAAATACTTGAGGCTACAATGATCAGTTTTAATTTGGAAACATTGCCCTAATATATAAGGATGACATAAATATACTACATGCATGATATCAATCATTTCTTTTTCATAGGTAGATTGGCCCAAATGGCACTCCGAAAGTTGTTTACTAGTAAAATCCAAAGGTCTAGCATCTTGCATGAGGACGGTCCCAATGCCTTTCCCCGAGGCATCACATTCTAGTACACAAATGGTGGTGAAGTATGGTAGTGCCAAAACAAGAATCATGCACATAGCCTCTTTCAAGGCGTGGAAAGATTGATCAGTTGTGGTAGTCCAACTGAAAGCATTCTTTTCAAGGAGAACAATGAGAGGAGTTGTAATTTTACCATAATTCAATACAAACTTGTGATAATAGCCTGTTAAACCCAAGAAACCACATAGGATTTTAAGAATTTTAGGGCAAGGCCAATCCTTCATAGCTTCAATTTTCTCAGGATCCACACATACACCATCCTTTTTGACAATATGATCAAGGTACTCAACTTCAGAGGCTCATAAATCACATTTAGATGTTTGAGAAAATGTTTGTGCTGTGAAAGTAGATGGAGAACTTGACCCACATGGATGAGATGGGATTTCATAAATGAGAATATCATCAAAGAAAACTAAGACAAAATTACGGAGGAACGAACAAAATACATGATCCATGAGACTTTGAAAAGTGGAAGGGGCATTACATAGGCCAAAGGGCATGATCAAGAACTCATAGTGACCCTCATGAGTGTGAAAAGTAGTTTTGTTAATATATTCCTATTTCATATGTATTTGGTGGCATCCAAAGCATAGATCGAGTTTGGTAAATTACTGATCCCCGCTCAGTTCATCCAAAAGATCATCAATGACATGAATAGGGAATTTGTCTTTGATTGTGATTTTGTTAAGGGTGCGAAAATCATGACACATGCGCCAGTTGCCCTCTTTCTTGAGGACCATGAAAACAAGAGAAGAATAACGACTAATACTAGGACATATAACACCCTCCTCTAGCAATTCATGAACAATTTTCTCAATTTCATTTTTCTGGGCAAAGGGATGATGATAAGGGAGAACATTGGGAGGAAGACTACTCGGGACTAGGGGAATGGAATGATCATGGGGGCCATGGGAAGGAGGAAGTCAATGGGGAGTGTTAAAAATAAATTGGTCTTAGAAGAGTATAGATTGAAGGTCGGGATGCACGAAGGGTGTCTCAACTGCTTGAATGGAATGGAGTTGGGAAACAATGTTGGAATAACCCCTTTTTAGTAGCTTTTCCATTATGTTGGAACTGATGATTTCAGGGGAGCCTATTGTGATTCCTTGAAACTTATATTGTTGTCCCTCTTGATGGAATTACATGGTTAAATATTTAAATCCATGGTGATGGGGCCATGTGTGCGTAACTGTTGGCCCTTGACCAAGTTTTGTGGAAACAATGGTCGTGTTTGACCACTTTTGAGACTTCTACAGGCTGGTCGAAGATGGAGCGCCTAGGCGGAGGGGAGATCGCAGGATCTCACTCATTTTGTGGGCTTGGGGACCCAACAAAGGGTTTTAGGGTTTATGTAATGGGTTAAGGGATGTCAGCCTATGGGTTTACCCATGATTAGGCCTCTTTGTAAATTTATAAATAAGTAGCCAAGCGATGTAAGAAGTAGTTCTAACAAGTTGTGGGTTGCTTAGTGCATGACGAGATGGCTTTGTGCAAGAGAATGTGTTAAGACTTGCAGAGCTAAGTGCAAGTGATTGTAAGAGGCTTAGTGCAACATACTGTGTATAAAAGGCTCTGTGCTGACAGAAGGAGTTGGCTTTGTGCCTTGACCTGATTTTGGGGAAGGTGGATCTAGTGCGCTGTGCGCAAATCACCTGTCCATCGCGAAGCTTGGCTCTGTGGCTTAGTGCACAGAAGAAAATGAATGTAAGAAGCTTGAAGGCTAATAAAGAAGAAGAAGAAGAAGAAGATTGGTGGACATAGCCCCACACTGGGGTGAACCACATATATCCCGTGTTGATGTGCTTTGTGCGATGTTTCTGATGTTGTTTATGCTGTTTATCTATTAGTGTATTGATATTTATATATGTTGGATAGATGTATGGATTCTTAGTGCTATATTGATGGTAAATGAATGCTAGATTTGATTTAATGCTATGTGCTAAGTAATGGAAAGTACTTGATCTTTATTGTTACTGCGTTTTTCTGTAATAAGGGTTTAACCTGTGATGTGAATGAGACTCATAAACTAATGCATGTTGTTGACTAAGTGCTCTGTTAAGTGTTGTAATCACAGATCTGTGTCCCAGCTTGGTTGTAGACACTTGAGTCCTACAACCCCCCCTCGCCTCTACCTCGGGTGAGACTTCATCTGCTTCACAGGTGTTGCCGAAAGGGTCGGTAGTTAGGGTTTTGTTGGTGCGCTGTTGAAGCATTGAACCTTGGGTCTGCCCCTGTGCCAACAAATGGTTTCGTTTCCAGGACCTAAAACTGTGATTGCTGGGAACTGAAGAAAAGAGAAAGCTCTGTGCGTAGATCTGTTGCTGTAGTGTGCAATATTCTACTTAACTTGCGAATCTCTATGCTAAGAAATATACCTGATCTGAAGGAAAGAGGTAAGATCTTAAAGCTTTGTGCTCTGGTAAAGGTAAGATAAGTGAATTTTTTATTTCAAAAGCATGAATCTAGGTATGTTTGATAGATTTTGTCATAGTCTAAAAACTAGGGCACAATTAGAAGAAAGAATTGATATGAATAAATTTGATAGAGATAGAGAAAGATATGTTATTCCTATGCATAGAAAGAATTTTTGGACTAACAAATGGATGTAGGAACCTAGAAAGAATTTTTGCAGCTTGCAGGTCTAGTACTGTGATCCTAGTGCACAGTATAAGAGAGGCTGGGGATCATTTAAAAAAAAGAGAGGATTGAGACTGTGTTATAATTGTAGAAGACTGGGACATCTTGCTAAAGAATTCCCTGGTAGAGGCCCTCTTTGTCTTTGTTGTAAAGCTATTGGTCATGAGGTTGAGGATTGCCCAAGGATGATTGCTAAAGTTGAAAAGATGAACATGAGACAAGAAAACTATAACGAAGGTCAAGAGACTAAGGATATATTAGAGAATCATACAAAAAAGGAGTCCAAGACTATGTTAATATAGTTAAAAGAAGTAATGAATGATCACATAGACATCGGTTTACCATAGATCCTGAAAGAAAAACAACGCATAGTTACAAGAATAGAAGACTTCGACATCGACTGTGTATTGGATGAGGAAACACATGTGAACATTATGCCAGAAAGCACTTGGGAAATTTTGGGAAAGCCTGCTACAATACCTTCATTGGGAAGGATATGTTTGTTTAAAGGAAAGATGATAACCCTATGTGGAAGAGTTACTAATGTACCTATGATTTCTCAGGAGACATCGACCGAAGAAGAATTTGAAGCCATTAAATTTGTTGAGAGCAATGCCCCTTTTCCACTCTTGTTAGTAAAGAATTGGATGGAGAAGGATCAGATTAGAAGGAAAGCAGAAGAGGAAGCCATAGAACAGAAAAAACAAGAACTAAGGAACTTCATAGCCAAAAAAATAGAACGACTAATAGAAGAGCAAGAGAGTAAGTTGAAGCAACAAAGGGAAAGAGAATTAGTTGTCAAAGTTGAAAGAATGCAAAAGGGTTTGAAGGACCTATCCATGCAAGAAGAAAGTATGTCCACTCAAGACCTAATAAGAGAAGAGGTATTACCTTTGAACCCTTTCAAAGAACATCAACAGCGTGAAGTCACTACGCAAAGAGAGGATAAGAATAAGAATGGAAAGAGGAATCCAGAGACTCATATCACATGAAAGAAGGCAAGGAAGCTTAGTAAGAAGAAAGCCAAGTTAGAAAAACTATAGAAGGTTCCAGAGAAGACTTCGCAGAAGGAAGGATTGCAGGCCCTGAACCTCGCCGGAACAACATAACCACACAGAATATGACTTTGCCATGGTGAAGCTATATGACCAATGGAGGCACCTCGACCGTTAGAATAACGCTCCAGAATGACTAGAAACACATTTATTGACGGAAAGACCACCATTGGACTGTTGAGACTGCACCATAACGACCTGATTTGCATTGATGGACACATTCCTACCCGTTGGAGGAATATGTTACGACGTTGTTTATTTAACTCATCGGATGCTGCCCCAGGACCACTTTTTTCCACTTGTGATTATCCGAGATAATAGAGAACCAATTGCATATCATGCTGTGATTTCGAGACCTCGCCATCCAGTTGATTACCTTGTTTGTCTGTTCACCTACCCGATATTTTTTGTTACAAGTGTGAATGTCGAGCAAACATAGCACGTTAGAAAAGTCTGTGGAGGATATGCTTGTCGAGATCATGATTGAGAAAGTCATGTCTGTAGGAATACAAGTGTAGTCGACTGGAGGATTGCAAGCATCCCCTTCGACTGCACGTTGTTCTAGCCGCACTACTAAGAAGTGAAGCAAGCACCACGATGATCTGGCTAACGTGAAGCAGATATCGTCGGTCTTACCGGAGTACATACTACCCTTGGCTGGCGGAGTTAACCGCGACAATATCCCGCGTGAATTTGAATACACGCTGATCACTGCGTACATCCTGAAGGGGATACACATAGTTGGACCCTAGTTAGGACATATCATAGCTCTAAAGAACAATGACTTCAACCTTGGAGATAGGAAGAACTACATGATGCTCGCACCACATTGGTATTTGATGAAAAATATTGGGAAGATGCCGTGCATAGTCTCCCAATCGTGGATTAAGGAGCTCGCGCAGTCGATGATCCTAAATGTAATGAAGATCCCTCACTTCGGCAGACATCAGGAGGTTAACGCTTGAGTTAAACTCCTCCTGTCATGTTACCATGGAGGATATCTGTGGCTTGAAATGTGTGTCACTGTGGATCTAACGCTGATCCACCTCATCACATGACTGAGCATGCAGGGACCAGACCCTCAACAGTTCTACCTAGGGAAGACTTCAGATTGATCCCTGGCACAACGCATAGAGGAAGACTATGGCGATGTAGAAAAGGGAAAGTGAGGCTACAAGGTAGCCTCCATCTAGGATGGTGCAATGCGCTTAGCTTGTTAGCTTATAGTTGGTAAGCTCGTCAGAAAGAACCATCCAAAATAGGTCACAAGATTCGTAGTAGACCTCGCAGGGAAGTGCGTAGAAGGAGTGCAAATGAATTGGGTGAGCTACCTCGTCAACGAGATCGAGAAGGAATACCGTGAAGTGCAACATCAAGGCTACGAGTTCCATTTCAATTGGTTATTGGTTTTAATCGCATTTGTCGCTTGGCAAATGTCAGAAGAAGCAACCTTCCTAGAAGTTGAGCCATTTGAGCTGTTGGCCACAAGGTTCTCCACCTTGTGGTATACAAACGACATGTCGAAGTAGTGGCAGTCGAACGCTGTCTTCCATGCTTACTATCAGCAGCCAAAGGGTGCCATTGAGGCATTTCCACGCATGATGTCGAACACATTACACACGTATAGACTGCTAGCGAAGTTCCACGTAGGTCGACACTTTATCTACATCACTACACACAAGGACGAAAGTAAGGAGGAGCTGTAGTCCTATTATAAAATGACCGACAAAAATATGGAGGAAATCACCAAAGAATAGATAACATATTTCCTTGTACTGGTCGAAGATGCAGACCTCTTTGATTCCAACATCATAGGAATCCCTTTGGTCACCCGGGTCGAACATGATGGCCAGACTAGCGCGAACAAAAAGAAGAAAAAGGAGGAAGTATAGGACATAGAAACTGATAAGGAGGACAACGCCTCAGAGGAGAGTAGGCCTGAATCACCCACAAGAGGAGGAGGAGACGAAGTGAACCAAGAAGAAGGAGGGGAAGAAGGAGAAAATAAAGACAAAGGAAAAGTTACATTGCCGAAGGATCCCCTTAGAGAGGCTGAAACATCAAAGAAAAGGAAGGTTTCTTCACAGAAGCCCTCAACAAGAAAGAAGACTCGTGCCAATAAACCTTAGTCGAAGAATGTACTCATAGTGGACAATATCGATCTCATCATCACAAATGTGGAGGATGCTTCATAAGATATCTTGCAGCGACATGAAGCAAAGCAGGAGATGCTATATGAAAGAATAAAGAAGGAGCTACATGAGATACAACAAGCCATCCATTCGAACCACACAGTACCTATTGCGCCTTCTTTGCCAAAGAATGTAGAATTGGGGGATGAGCCTGACCAATTACGAATATTAGCAGATGCAACAAAGGATCGACTTCAGCGAGTCCAAGAAGAAAAGGAGCAGGCTACAAAAGCCTTGAAGCAAGAAAAGGAGGAGGTCCTAGAGAAACTTCGAGCCGCATAGATGGAGAAAGATGAAATTCAAGCGATGTTTGAGAAGGACAAAGCAGAGATGAAAAATAAAAATACCAACTGCTCACAGAGCAGAATGTGGTCAAAGAAGCAGTAACTAAAGCACTTCGCTCTGTGCCAGGCTTAGCACAGGAGGAAGAAGAGTCAGCCGAGATACAAGTGGGGAAGCTCGCTGAGGCCATTCAATAGCTTCAAGCAAGAGTAATGGAGTTAGAGCTCCAAGCAGTGTCGAGCACTCTGCAAGAAGTGCACGATCAAAGGGAAGAAGCTGCCAAGAATACAGTAGAAAGAATCAGGGCACTAACCTCAGAGTGTAAGCAATTGAGTGATTGTAGTGCGCAAACCCATGAGCGCCTTGCAGAAGATCCAAAGCTGAGGAAACTGGAAGCACAACTCCAGGAGGCGAAGCAGCAGGCGTCCACTGTGCAAGCATAGATGAAGCTGATTACTGCAGTCGAAAAGATGAAAAGATCACAGGAACAATGCACAGTTCAACAACAGATTACTGCTATCCAGAGCAAATTCATGGAAGTGACACATAGATTACAGCCGGTGCAGTACGAAGCTTGCATGATTTTTGAAGAGATTGAAGGACAAGGCTCGCAGCTAGACTAAGTGTTTGCGACAGTGGAACAACGCTTGGAAGGGCCTATCACCGAGAAAGTAATTCAAAAGTTTGTCAAGCAGGAGGCTCTGGCGAAGCAGCAATTTGAGGCAACTCAAGCTAATCTTGAGGCCTTTGAAGCAGCGTTGCCCAGATCTGAGTGGCTCGGGACGAGTCACAAGTGAGTGTTGGGGGCCTGTTGGCCCTTGACCAAGTTTTGTGGAAACAATGGTCGTGTTTGACCACTTTTAGGACTTCGAAAAGCTGGTCGAAGATGGAGTGCCTAGGCGAAGCAGAGATCACGGAATCTCACTCATTTTGCGGGCTTGGGGACCCAACAAAGGGTTTTAGGGTTTATGTAATGGGTTAAGGGATTTTGACCCATGGGTTTACCCATGATTAGGTCTCTTTGTAAATGTATAAATTAGTAGCCAAGCGATGTAAGAAGTAGTTCTAACAATTTGTTGTTGGCTTAGTGCATGACGATATGGCTTTGTGCAAGAGAATGTGTTAAGACTTGTAGAGCTAAGTGCAAGTGATTGTAAGAGGCTTAGTGCAACAGACTATGTATGAAAGGCTCTGTGCTGACAAAAGGAGTTGGCTCTGTGCCTTGACCTGATTTTGGGGAAGGTGGATCTTGTGCACTATGCGCAGATCACCTGTCCAGTGCGAAGCTTGGCTCTGTGGCTTAGTGCATAGGAGTAGTCGAATGTAAGAATCTTGAAGGCTAATAAATAAGAATATTGGTGGACGTAGCCCCACACTGGGGTGAACCACATATATCCTGTGTTGATGTGCTTTGTGCGATGTTGTTTATGTTGTTTATCTATTAGTGTATTGATATTTATATATGTTGGATATATGTATGGATGCTTAGTGATATATTGATGGTCAATGAATGCTAGATCTGATTTAATGCTATGTGCTAAGTAATGGAAAGTACTTGATCTTTATTATTACTGTGTTGTTCTGTAATAAGGGTTTAACTTGCGATGTGAATGAGACTCATAAATGAATGCATGTTGTTGACTAAGTGCTCTGTTAAGTGTTGTAATCACAGATCTGTGTCCCAGCTTGGTTGTAGACACTTGAGTCCTACAACCACCCTGCCTCTACCTCAGGTGAGACTTCATCTGCTTCGTAGGTGTTGCCGAAAGGGCCAGTAGTTAGGGTTTTGTTGGTGCGTTGTTGAAGCGTTGAAACCTAGGTCTTTCCCCGTGCCAACAATAACCATTCAACACCGAGTACAATGTCACAACTGCCCATGTTGCTAGTAAACATATGAAATTTCAAGTGGTACTGAACAATTTGTTGGTGCACATTTTCATGACTCCCTCCATATTTCATGGAACCACCATTTGCGATCATGATTTGAAAATTGTTGAATGCCTGGATATAACAGATGGTCTCTTGAGAAATGTGAGGATATATGAAATTATGGGTGCTGCCACTATTGACTAGGATAATGACTTTCCTATGCTTTATGTAGCCAATTAATTTGAGGGTTTGGGGAGCATAAAGACCTGTGAGGGAATTCAAGGAGATAAGCGGTTCAACTTCTAGTGGGTTAGAGGGCAAGGTATGATCCTCTTCTTGGGGTGTCTCTTCAACACGGGGAACCTCGACATATTATTCATAAACATCCTCAGAAATGACCATAAAAATCTTATGTTCCTTACACTTGTGCCTTGGAAAATATTTGTCATCACAATTATAGCAAAGACCCTTGAGTTGGAATTCAACAATTTCTGCCCAAGTCAATTTCTATATCTTGAGAGGAGTGGTGGGATTGGTGGGTCTAGTGTGAGGAATAAAAGAGGGTTTTTTGTTTTGGGAAGAGATGACATGCTGTGCTTCCTTGGCTCGTTCAGTAGCTTCCAACCAAGTTTGTGGGTCAACCGTTAGGACCTGGTCTCGAATTTCATCCTTCAGGCCACTGATAAAGCATTCTTTGAAGAAGGCATATGACATGCCCTCCATTTTGAAAGCCTATTGCTCAAAGGTGGTGATAAATTATTCCAATGTGCAAGACTGTTTCAACTTGGTCAAATGACCCAAATGGTGCATGTCAGTGTTAAAGCATTCACAAATATCGATAAAAAAATATGTCCAAGCAACATAGCCTTGGCGTGACTTTTTACGCCATTGCCACCATTTCCAACATTCAGGATCTAGATAGAGGACACCATAACGAAGTTTGGCCAATTCATCAATAATGTCGTGTAGGGAGAAATAATGTTCCATTTGAGTGACCTAGTTCGTGGGATTCGAGCCATCAAATTTTTTCACCTCCACTCTGGGAAGATGTAGGTCACAATGAAGGGAATTGAAATGAAAGGCCATAGTATGGGAGGATTCATCTTCTTCTAAGTGTGATGATTGGTCAGAGAAGGGAGGGCCTTGGGATTGGTTCAACAATTGGCGGAGAGTGGATTTGATGGAGTCAAATTTTCCCTTGGATTTGTTATTGATGGAGTCAAATTCACCCTTGAATTTGTTATTGATGGAGTCAAATTCATTCCTGAATTAGTCCTAGAGGGTTTCAAATTTGGAATTGATGAAAGCAATATCATAAGTTAGTTTTTATATGTTCTCCTTGTTCTGTTTGGTTTTATCTTACAGGTCTTGGTTACGAGTGGTTGCCATTTGGTAAGTAAGGGTGCCTGGGAGGGGAAGCGGGTCCATTGAAAAAAGGCTGATAAGTGATATATACCATTATGATTATGGTGATAAGAGGAAGCCAATGGGATAGGTATAAAATAAGGGTGTTGGGAAGGGGGGTGGGACCATAGGGAAAAAGATTTAAAAAAGATAGGTACCACGACAATTAGGGTGAAGAAAGGAATCCAATGGAACAGGTCTCGAGTAAGGGTGCCAAAGTGACCACTATTTTGTTTTTACTTGGAGTTATACTCGGACCTGAAGAATATTGCGATGACAAAATGCCTTAATTTTTAATAAGGAAAATTGTGTAGGAATTTCGCAACCAGGATGCAGGAGTTAGGGTTGTGCAGTAAAATATCCCTTCTATTCCTTTTTTGTTCTATTCCATTCCCAAGGGTTAGGGTTTTCAGGGTTCTTACAGATACGGGTTTGCCCTGTTCTATAGCTCATGTGGGGTCAAATAGTAGTACACAACCCAATATCTCATGGCACCAACTGAGGAGGCTCGACCGTACTCTCGGTCATACTACTCAATTACCCAGGTATTAGAGAGTATCTTTGATCCAGGTGGATATCGGTGGCCACCCACCTTTTCCAACTGGCTCAAAACAATTTTCTGGCAATTTTGGTAATTTACTATTTTTAGCAGTTTTTCGGGTCCTGAACTTCCGGAGCCGTTTTGAGGCCCTAAACGACGTTTTTTGGGAAAATGGGGAGCAACATGGAACTAGTTCATGTTGCTCACACAAAAGTTGTAGTCCTCGAATAAATATTTCCAATGAGCTATCGTGCACCCCAAACATAGATTTTATGCCAAAATTACATCCCTGGGAAGTTGACGTATCAACTACCCCCATCGGGGCCCGCAAACCTTTTGGCTTTTCATCTTTTGGGGTTAGGGTTTTGGATTTTCCTTATGTTAAAAAGGTCCTTAGAGCCTCATTGTAATAATCTTCTTCTCACAGATGTGAATAACCGTCACATCTCTTCTCAGAGATAACCTGCCACCATTCTAATGAGTCTTTCACTCTGTATTTTATGGTCTTTGTACATTTTCGCTCATTAATAGAAAATTGTGTATTACTGTATCTTTGTGTTTATGGTTGTATCTCTGATACATTTCTGTTATACTATTGGATATCCACAATATCTCTGTGCATTTATTTATTATATCTCCGCTCTCATTTCGTGCCGAAAATAACCCGGATCAGTGGTATTAGAGCAGGTTGTTCTTGATCGCTTTTTCAGTGCATGTCCCCGACGAGGTATGAGTATATCAAGTTGGGTCTTGAGCTTGTCTCTCTTGAAGACAATTGCTCTCACACACCCAAGAAACCCTCAATGGTGGACGAAAAAAAAAATGACGGAGTAGATGATCCTATCAATCTGTTGCTTGAGCAAGCTCTCACGTGACAAAGGGATGAAATGATGGAGATTTTTTCCCACATCCTTCAATGCCTGCCGATAGCAACATGGGAATCTTCATCAAACAACCACTTTGGAAGCACCTCACCTTTCAAGGTACAAGTTAATTTTGATATTCCTATATTTGAAGGACAGATAGATGCAAAAGCCTTAGACAAATGGTTAAATCTGCTAGAAGGTTATTTCTCTGTTCACAATTTTTCCTACAGAGAAAAGATCACCTTCGCACTCCTTAAATCTCTCCCCCATGTCAAACATTGGTGGGAAACATACTGGGAGAAAAGTTCCACAGAGGAGTCTAGAATATATTGGGCCGAGCCCACTTGGGGATTTTTTGTGTATGCGGTAAAGGAACAATATTACCCTGTTGGCAACTATGACGACCAATACATGAGATGGACCACACTACGTCAAGAGAGGGGCCAAACAGTTCCAGAGTTCACCAATACCTTCCATACCTTGCACACCAAGCTGGGTGTCAAATACTTTGAACGACATTTGATTCTGAAATATCATGGGGCTCTACACAAATACATCCAAATTGAAATGGATATTCTGGATATCTCATCACTCGGTGCTACTTATCGATATGATGTTAAAATCGAGCAGAAATTTAAGCACAAGAACAAACAGGAGTTCGGGTCTACAAATCCACAACAACCAAAGTATGAGAAAGATGGCCCTAACAAACAGTCTCTCAAAAACCAGTCCAAGCCACAAGAAAAGAAGGGTCATGGAAAGACGAAGAAGGACAGTCGAAAATGGTGCGATTTCCACAAAATTCCTTGGCACAACACCGATGAATGTCGCTCAAAACAATCATTGGTGGCCGAGACCAAATACAAGGAGCCGAACCCTGATTCAGAATCCGATTATGAAAATACTAGTAAAAGACAGATCATCGACGCAGACCCCATTGCTATTGTCGTGACCGCAACAATTCATCCAGAAGAACCAATAGATCTTGAAGAGGAGGAGCGCCTTTTTCATTCATAGATGTGGGTGAAGGGGACCCCGCTGCATTTTATTGTTGATAGCAGAAGCCAGAAGAACCTCATATCAACAGAGGTCGTCAAATAGTTGGGATAGTTGACAACACCACACCCACATCCATACAACATCAGGTGGCTTTGCTAAGGACGAGATCTTCATGTCAGCCAACAGTGTCGATTGTCATACAACATCTAACCCTTCAAGGATGAGGTATTATGTGATGTTTCCCTTAGGATGTCTGTGATGTTTTGTTGGGCCAACCATATATGTGGAAGCGCCATGCTATTTATGAGTCTCAACCTTGTAGTGTCATTGCTACTCTAGGGGGTCATCTCTACAGAATACCAGAGGTAGTTCCAACTATTGTCCCACCTAAACAGTGTCGCAAGGTAGTATGTCATACTAAAAAATTTAGCTTCTTCACAATCTGTTCAAAAGGTGAGCAGAAGGCTATTGCAACCACTACAACCTCGGCTCAAGCACCTTCTATCCAACAGAAGCAGGTCGACAAGATTGCAGCAAAACACAAAGATTCCTTCTGCACACAGTCATCTCATGTAGCCAGACTGGTTAAAAAGGTCCAACCCTTCCAACCATAGGTTCGTGACAACCTTCAACAAACCAAGCAACGTGACGTCTCCAACAAGGCAAGCAACTCACCGAGATTCAGATTCGGCAATCGCTTTCCCCTCTCCCCCGAGAACTCAATGCAATGGAGACCATTGCTTCCTAAGGAGGGAGGATTGATCTAGGTGGATATTTGTGGCTACCCACCTTTTCCAATTGGATCAAAACAATTTTCTGGCAATTTTGGTAATTTTCTATTTTTAGCAGTTTTTTGGGTCCTGAACTTCTGGAGCCATTTTGAGGTCCTAAACGACGTTTTTTGGGAAAACGGGGAGCGACATGGAACAAAGATCAATGTTGCTCACACAAAAGTTGTAGTCCTCGAATATATCTTTCCAACGAGCTATTGTGCGCCCCAAACGAAGATCGTATGCCAAAGTTACGTCCCTGGGAAGTTGATGTATCAACTACCCCCATCGGGGCCCACAAACCTTTTGGATTTTCATCTTCCGGGGTTAGGGTTTTGGATTTTCCTTATGTTAAAAAGGTCCTTAGAGCCTCATTATAATAATCATCTTCTCACAAATGCGAATAGCCGTCACATCTCTTCTCAGAGATAAGCTGCCACCATTCTAGCAAGTCTTCCACTCTATATTTTACAGTCTTTGTACATTTTCACTCATTAATAGAAAATTGCATATTACTGTATCTCTGTGTTTATGGTTGCATCTCTAATACATTTCTGTTATACTATTGGATATCCGTGATATCTCTGTGCATTTATCTATTATATCTACGCTCTCATTTCGTGCCGAAAATAATCTGGATCAATCTTCCCGAGTGTTGTTCTTAGTGTCACTATAACAGTCAAGCGGTTGATCAACTGATCTAGAGCTAGTTTAAGAAGACTTAGGGGACTCCTGATATACCTGATAGTACATGGGAGTGATGTTCGTGTACATATTTTGTTTGATGCAGTACTACTCGAAGGGGTACCAACAAGGGTTACATAGGTTTCCAATAAGGTGAAATGTTTGTTTTAAGTAACCCCATGAAATCCTTTGTATATCCCACATGTACTCTTCCCTAGATATATTTCTAGTCATTGAGTGACATATCTCTGTGCTTTAAATATGTCGACAGTACACGTCTCTACCTTGAAAAAAATTTCCCACAATTTCTGTAGATGAAAGTGCTCTGATACCACTTGTAAGGTACCAAATGTATTATAATAAGAAAAAACAAAAATATTGTAGCAAATACCAGCGGAACAACAAAATATAGAGAATAAAAACACCAACAATGATACCTTTATCGATATAAATCCAAGTTCACTTGTTTCTTCGAGGGTGCAACCTCCAGTAGAGCAGATCTCTATTACAAAAATTCTCATGACAAAAATTTCTCATGCCTTCTACTCCTATTTATACTAATTCTATCTTCAAAAGAACATTCTAGAGGAAGATATTTCCAGAAGCAGAATCTTCTATTAAGTCTTCTTACATTAGAATTGTTCACATTATTATCTAGGCCTTATTTACTAATGTCGACCTTTATTACATAGAAAACATATTATTCTTCCTACATGAGGGGTTAGGGAGGTTATGTCCCTAACAAGTTTGTTGAAGCATCCCATAAACCTATGGGGTCGGACATGGAGAAAAAAATATGCCAACAAGCTTCTCAAAGAAGAACTAATCCAAATGGAGGTACCATGCCCAAGATCCATGATCTAGAACAATGCATACGACTGTAGGGCCATTGTCCAAACCCATATTTTCTAGGAAATCTGGGAGGGTCCATCGATGTTGTTCTCGGAAGACACATGGTAGTAGTAAATTTAAACTGATATTGTGTGAATCCATACACAATACAAAAGATAAATTAAAGCTAACATGATGGCACAATGCACAACAAATTGGTAGAACACAAGAAACCTGAAACCACTCACATATTGACAATGGAAAATAGGGGAACAATGGCTGCCAAAAATCACAACAAAAGAAAGAACTCAATTGGAAAGCAACCTCAGTACTAGAAGTATCAATGCACTTGAAGGCACATATATACTTAGGTGGGGAGAAAAAGGAGATGGCAACTTCAAAGTAAAAGATGCATACAAATGGTCCACCAACGAAAACCAACAAGATGAAGGAGATATTTGGAACATAATTTGGAACTTGGAGCTATGGGATAAATTACCCATGGTTTTATGGCTCTTGGAAATGAAAAAAAGCTCACATGGGACAAGCTTGTCAAAAGAGGCTTCGAAGGGCCATCAATTTTCCATATATGCCAACATGAGGAAGAAACTATCATGCACCTCTTCAATGGCTATGCAAATATCTGGACTTTATGGGATAGAGGAGAAACAACATTTATACAAGCATATCGAGTAAGAGGAAACATAATACAAACCATTGAAGGATGGAGACAATCCCCCTTCCATAATCCTATTGAAAATATAATATGGAACAATTTTTTGAGCCTTCTATTATGGAATGTGTGGAAGAACGAAATTGAAGAATTTCCAGAGACCAACATAAAGGCATAACTGAGGTATGGTCCATAATTCAAGCCAACATTCAAGAGTCCATTAACATAGTCTAGTGGTTGGAAAAGGAAAAAAAAAACTCAAGGAGTATAAAAGGGAATTCTATAGGAATGGGGAATTCACCAAAGCTCCACGCTAGCAGTTACATACGCTCAAATAACCATGAGAACATCTCTAGAAACATGGTTTGTTCCCCCACCAAGATTCATCAAGCTCAGTTTCAATGGCTCAACCAAGGGGAATCCTAGCCTGGCAAACACAAGAGAAGTATTCAAAGGCCATCATGGCTCAATATTGAAAAGATTTGCGATTCAGTTGGGAAACAACATTGACAATGTTGCAGAACTATGTATTCCAATGCATGGACTCTAGATAGTAAACAAAGAGGCTGTTGGCATAGGGGCATACCCAGGGTTCAATGCTACAACAACGCACCAAAAAAACCCTAACTACCGACCCTTTCGGGGACTCCTGCGAAGCAGATGAAGTCTCACCCGAGTAGAAGCAGGGGCGGTTGCAAGACTCAGATGTCTGCAACCTTAGCTGGGACACAAATCTATGATTATAACACCTTATCAAAGCACTTAGCAATTACAGTTCATCATTATTAAACCAGCATCACAGTATTCAATCAGATCTAGTATGTTCAAGAACTAAGAACATCCACGTAGATCAAATCTAGCATTCATCCATATTATTAAGCACATATCATCAACAGATCTATCTATCATTCATCTATATCAAAGCATATAAACAAGTAAACACATAAACACATCAAGACATTGCACAAAGCAACCATAACACAAGATATACGTGGTTCACCCCCACCCTGGGGCTACATCCACAAACTCTTCTTCTCTTTATTATCTTCTATCAAGTGTCTTACAGGCACAAAACATCAGAACACTACTCCACATAGGACAAGAGATATGCGTTCACTTCGCCAGATCCTCCTTTCCCAAGTAGTTCTAGGCACAGAGCCTTACATAGTCTGCGCACAAAGCACTACAGATGACTTGCACTTAGCTCTGCAAGTCTTAATCCGGTCTTCTTGCACATAGATAGTACTAGCACTCAACCATTGGTCACTACTTACATCACCTAGTATTCTATTTATACATTACAAAATAGGTCTAAGCATGGGTAAACCCATGGGCCGACATTCCCATACCTGTTACATAGCCCAAAAACCCAAAAATCCCTAAAGAGGGGTCGAGATCCCGCAATCTTTGCTTCGTCTTGTGCTCCGCTTTCGACAGCCTGTCGAAGTCCCAAAAAGTAGATCAAACATGACCAAGGATCCTCAAACTTGGTCAAGGGCCAACATGCCCCCAACACTCACCTGTGACTCATCCCGAGTCACTCTTATCTGGGTAGATTCGCCTCAAAAGCCTCAAGCTTGGCTCGAGCTACTTCGACTTGTTGCTGTGCTATGGCCTCCTGTTCAACGAACTCTTGGATGACTGCTTCATTGACAAGTCCCTCTAGGCATTGTTCAATTGTAGTGATGACTTGATTTAGCTCTGCTCCTCGGCCTTCGATCTCTTAGAATAGTTGGAAAGCCTCATCCTGTATAGGTTGGAGCCTCTGAGTCATGACCGCCATGGTAACATGAAAGTAGGAGATTGACACAGGCGTTAACTTCCTGGTGCCTTCCAAAGTGTGGGATTTTCATTACGTTCAAAAGGGTGGACTGTGCGAGGTTCATTGTCCATGGATGGGGGATTATTTTCGAGTTCTTCCCCTTTGTCGTGGTCAAGTATTTATACGGGGCGAGCATACTATGGTTCTTTTGGTCTTCTAAGTTGAAGTCATTGAACTTCAACGTTGCGATCTTGTCTTGCTGTGCTCGAACTGCGCGTATCCCCTTTGGGAGGTACACAGTAACCATGGTGTACTCAAAATCTCTCGGCACACTATCACGACTCACCGTGCTGGCTAGAGGTGGGATGTAGTTGGGTAATATGGTTGGGATTAGCTTCACATTTTCTAGGTCATCTCTTTGCTTGGTTCTCTTTTCTGTGATGACTTGGGATGGTCTGGATCCACGAGCGGTTGACGGAGAGGCTTTCACTCCTCTCGTCGAGGATACTTGAATACTTGCAGACATTACTTTCTTGGCCATGAGATTGATGAGAACTTCTTTGATGATTTTCTCCGCGGTGCTGAGCTCGTCCGACATACGAGCTTAGATCACAGTGCGATAGCAATGAGTTCTCTCTGATACAATTCACAAAAGTGTTCTTGGTGCAACAATTGACGAAATAAGTAGACAACAACGTAATAGATCTTTCCAACGGACAAGAGACCTTCATTAATTTGGTTCGGTCCGTTATGGTGTGGTCCCAATGGTCTGATGGTGGGCTTTCTGACCATAAATGTTGTTCTACCCATTCGGGGTATTGGTCTAACGGTTATACTCTTCCCAACGACTATATTGCTTCGCCATGGCAAAGTGCCATGTGACGTTGTTCTGATATCCCGACGAAGTTCCAGTTTTGCAAATTTTCCTTCTGCGAAGTTCCTTCTGGAATCTTCTGTAATTTCTCGATCTTTGCTCTCTTCTTACTGAGATTTCTAGCCTTTTTCCCAGTGATGTTTGTCTCGTTATTCCTCTTTCCATTATGATTCTTATCTCTTGTTGGCACATGGCCAGACCGAAGGTTCAACGCTACAACAACACACCAACAAAACCCTAACTACCGACCCTTTCATTGATACCTGCGAAGCAGATGAAGTCTCACCCGAGGTAGAAGCAGGGGAGGTTGTAGGACTCAGATGTATGCAACCTTAGCTGGGACATAAATATGTGATTATAACACCTTATCAAAGCACTTAGAAATTACAGTTCACCAGTATTAAACCAATATCTACTTCGCAGACAAGACCCTAATTAAAGAGCATCGCAGTATTCAACTAGATCTAGTATGTTCAAGCACTAAGCACATCCACATAGATCAGATCTAGAATTCATCCATATTATTAAGCACATAGAATCAACAGATCTATCTAACATTCNCTTACAAACACACATCATCAGAACACTACTCTGCATAGGACAAGAGATCTACGTGCACTTCACCAGATCCTCCTTCCCCAAGTATTTCTAGGTAGAGAGCCTTACACAGTCTATGCACAAAGCACTACAGATGACTTGCACTTAGCTCTGCAAGTCTTAATCACGTCTTCTTTCACATAGTCAGTACTAGAACTCATCCATCGGTCACTAATTACATCTCCTAGTCTTCTATTTATACATTACAAAATAGGCCTAAGCATGGGTAAACCCATGGGTCGACATTCCCATACCCATTACATAGCCCAAAAACCCAAAAATCCCTAAAGAGGGGCTAAGATCCCGCGATCTTCGCTTCGTCTTGCACTCCGCCTTCGACAGCTTGTCGAATTCCCAAAAAGTAGGTCAAACATGACCAAGGATCCTCAAACTTGGTCAAGGGCCAACATAGGCATATGGTAACATCATGGTGGAAGGAGATTCAAAGTTAATTATTAATACCATAAAAAAGATAGTAAATGGCTTGGATGTGGATATTGTTTCAAATAATTGGTGCCTAACTTCCAAGTGCACATAGTTGGCCACTCTTATTAGCTCCAATCCAAACATCACACCACTACATGTGCACAAAAGTCCAACAAATTGGTGGATAGGTTAACCAACAAGGCAATAACCTTACCAAACCAATAAATGATTTTGAGTTAGGGCTCGGTAAGAGCAAGCCAACTCAAATCTGATTGCCATGATATTAATGAGAGGGACAAAAATAATACCACAATAAAGTCAATCAATTCTAGTGGGAGGTTCGAGCAAGCCACAACCTGATCCAATCCAATGATGGTGAATCATCATGATGACAGAGCCTACATGGAATGGTGATTGCACATATGGAAAAAAGGTGAAATTAATAGAAACAATAGGTGGAGGAATGTCTTGTACCATGGGTAGGATGAACATAATCAAAATTAGATGATCAAAGTACATAGGGGGCACAATCACTAACATTATCACCTCCCTCCATGTTCAAAACGATAAGGAAATGATCACTCCACCCTCCCAAGGCAACATAATGAGTTTGTGAGGGAGGATAGGGCAGTGCAGGGAGATGGAGAACTCAAGAAGTAAACCAAACTTAGGGATTCAATCAAGACTCTGCTCCAATGATAGTTCAAACAATAATCGACGAGGAGGACGAGACAAGAAAAGCACAAAGAAACTAGAATAAAATTCACCACTAGGAACATAGAGGAGTCAATTTTGGGACATGAATATTCTTAGCATGGAGGAACATAACTCTAAGAAGATAGGTAGGGGAAGGAACCTTGATTCCAAGGGAAAAAAAATCATCATAGAGGATATTTGCATCAATAAATCGATAATAATCAAAGAGGCAAACGAGTGAGGTCCATGGAAATAAAAAAGCATCGAGAGTAGGATATGCGCACTCGCAAGGCTTAGTGGGAAAGGAGGCTCAATGGTTCTATCAGGATCATTTCAAGGAAACCATGAAGGTGACTCTGAAATGATACGAGGCAAGGGCGCATTAGAGTAAGATGGAAATGATCAAGTAGGACATTGTAGAGGAAATGATTGGATGGGTGAAAGACTATGGATTCTCACGCACCAGAGACACCAAACTTCAAAGAACCACACAACTATACTATACCCTTAAATTTATTCTAGCACAGCTTCTGGAAGATCAACACACTCCTCAATTTAAATTCATGGCCAAACTAGACCAACTGGAGTGCCAGATTGTAATGTTGGATAAAAAGGTGGAGGTAATGGATCGCTATGCCCTGAAGGTATATTTTGTGCAATCAAAGAAGCTAAGCAACAAGACAATCCTAATATAGTAGCAACCCAATCAAGTAGGCAAGGAAGGGGGATGAACATAACCCATAGAAATTAGAGATGACAAGCAACATGAGGAAGATGGAAAGACCAAAGCTGATGGAGAGGAACTTGAACATAAGACTCGGCCATAAAACCAATAAGTGGAACTAGGTTTAACTATGTTTTCAGATTGACTATGCTTAATATCTATATCAAGTATATTATGTGCAGATAAAGGCAACTAGAATTTAGGTTGATAGATTATACTCTACATAGACATGGTTTATAGAAACATCACAACATATTTTTTCAAGTCTTGTAGCCTCGTTTCCTATATGGCAGGCTACATGGCATGCTAACTGCAACATTTTGTCCATAATAGAAATTTAGAACTTAGCTTACAAAAAAAATAAAAAAAATGTATGTGATTGGTTCAATAATAAAACAAAATAAAATCTACATCCATATATGTCATAACTATAAGTCAAATATATAATTGGCTAAGAGCTCATCTTCCTTGAATGTAAGAAAACAAGTTAAAAACCCAAAACTCAAAAACATTTAGTAGGAGTGGAAATTTACCATTTTATGGATGACCAATGGATTATTATAGATGACTAATTTTTGTTTGCACATAAGTACGCCGAAAGGTGTACACCTATTGACCATGGACACATTTAATAGGTTTTTAGTGCTTAATCAATTTTGTATGGACAAGATTAAATATTGATGGAATATTCTTAGTAGTCCCAATAAATCAATGGTTGTGATTTCAACCACTAACTTCCTCACTATTATAAAGACATCAG